>SJYX01010891.1:276537-305717 GCA_006410675.1 Oreotragus oreotragus | reverse complement strand
GAGACTCCCCAACGGTGCTGGAAACCCAAACACAGTAGCCCAGGGTCTGCAGATGCACCAGGAAATGAAAACTGGCTTCGTGTTTGTGAAAAAGTGAAAATGAGATGAATGACTCCCAGGTTCCAGCAAGGCTGATTTTTGCTTTCAAAGTCCTTTCCTGTGTGATGATCTTTATGCCAAGTTAGTCCCTCAAGAATGAAACTGCTTTCAAAACATAACTGTGCCTTGGCAATGTCCACCTAACAGTTCCAAGTGCCCCACAGGCCAGATCCCGACAGGAGCCAGGCCCAGCGGGGCCCTGTCCTCTCACTTCCCCTGCGCCCCTTCTCCCTCGGTCTCCCAGTGCTGGCCTCACTTCACTGGGCTCAGAAATGAAAATAAGAAATGGAATGGCAATTAGTCACTGTCATGCACACTGAGAGGGTGAATGCGGCCTCAGCCTGGTGTTTCCGGATCACCTCGTGTGGCCTCTGCCAGCCTGCCTCTTGAGGAGGCGGTTTTACGGCCACCTATTGGCCTGAAAAATATTATTCTTGCTGTCATGCTGGTTCTTGTCTCCCGGGGACCATGAGCATTTGGCCTGCCCTGATCTTTGTCTCAAACTGCGATAGAGGTGTCCAGTTACATGGGGAAATAAGGATTAGGACCATAACCTGGGCTCAACAATACTGCTTTTTGTTAAAAACTCATCCACCCCCTCTGCTAGCTGCCTATGAGGTGGCCAGCAGGCCAAGGGTTAATGAGAAACTGCCACCTCTCACCCCCACTAGGAGGTGGCTTGACCACAGGTACCTCTGTGGACGGGTCCTGACCAGAGTTTTCCAAGAGAGCATGGAAAGGGTGAGAAGAGAGCAACGGGGCTGCTGGGGCCCAGAGCAGGAGCCCAGCTTCTGCAGAGCCTGCACTGTTCCCTGGGGAAAGGCGGTTTCCTTTGGTTTTGGAGAGGGAGGAAAGTTGATAAATGTTTTCAGTTCCACAGTCATATATCTTCCATATTTTCTACCAAGTACAACTAGCACTTTTATAAGCAACAAATAAATACGTAATAAAATCTAGCATTTATGATACATTAGAAAGTGAAAGTGAAGTCGCTCAGTCGTCTCCGACTCTTTGCGCCCGCATGGACTGTTGCCTACCAGGCTCCTCCGTCCATGGAATTTTCCAGGCAAGAATACTGGAGTGGGCTGCCATTTCCTTCTCCAGGGGATCTTCCCAATGCAGGGATCAAACCCTGGGCTCCCGCACTGCAGGCAGACGCTTACCATCTGAGCCACCAGGGAAGCACTGCTTATCAAAGAAGATTTTTAAAAACCCTTTAAGAACAATGGTTTTCTACTGTCTAATGGCCTTGGGCCTCCCTGGTGGTTCAGATGGTAAAGAATCCACCTTCAATGCTGGATATCCGGGTTTGATCCCTGGGTCAGGAAGATCCCCTGGAGAAGGAAATGGCAACCTGCTCTAGTATTCGTGCCTGGGGAAATCCTACAGACTGAGGAGCCTGGTGGGCTACAGTCCAGGGGGTTGCAGAGAGTCAGACATGACTGAGGGACTAATACTTTCACACTTTTCAATGGTCTTAGGAAGAAAACAGCATGCACCTGGGATAAACAGAAATGTTTCCCAGGATATTTTCTTAAAGGAAATGTCCTTCTCCCCTGGGAGCAGCAGGTGAGAGTGTAAGCCCTGAACGAGGGTGGCAGCCTGGGGACCCCGTCCTGTCTCAGAGGGCACAGTGTTTAAGAAGACAGGCGGGCCCAGTTCTGTCCCTGATCCCATTAGACCCAGAGATTCCCTCCTTGACAGCCCCCAAAACATCTACCTGGACAGACTTCCTTCTGTCAATGAGAAATAGCTGAGGTCTGAACAACACGATGTGTTTTTTAGCTCAAATGCCTGCTTGCCAAACCTGAGCTGTGAGAAGTCCTAAGAACTGAGGCAGCATTTTGTAGCCCTCAGAGAAAACACTTATTCACAAATATTTGTTTTCCTGGCTCTAAAGCTAGCTTGCCGTGCCAGAGTTCCTGCAGGTATGTACCAGCAGAGCTTCCTTAAACAACAAAACATCAACAACAAATGGCAGAGGAGAGGAGGGGGATGGTTAGCAGGAAGTCTATGAACTCTCCTTGGGACTGGAAGCTGGTTGGCGGGCCTGAGACCTAGAGGCACACCCATGGCTTTTTCCTGAGCCTCTTAGGGCCCCAACGGCCAACTCACAGCCAGCTTCCTGGGAAGTGGCAGGAAAGTACGCTGGAGGGCATAGAGGTTGGGATCAGCCTTGGAGACCACCTGCAGGCTTCAGGAGTTCTGTGGGAGATGGGCAGGGTGCAGATACCCCAGCCAGCCTCACAGCGAGGTGGCCACACACCCGATGTCATACCTTGCGGTGTTTCACCACGTAGTAGAGGACCGGTGCCCGGCTGCTGCCCTCATGCCGAGGCCGCCACACCAGCTCGTATGAGTCAGTCTTGGATGTGCGGGGTGAGCTGAGGATGATGGGTGCCTCAGCGGGGGCCACCGGCCCCTGATCCCCCGGGCACTGTGGGGAGGCTGGCTGCTCTGATGCCTGGGGCCTCAAAAGCCCTGGGTGGCCCCTGGGCATCTGGTCGGGGCCGCCAGGTCTGGAGGGTGGCACTGGAGGTGTGACAGTGGCCGACTGAGCATCCCACCATGGTCTCAGGGTGGTTCCTGGAAGATGAGCAGAAGGGAGAAGTTAGGGACAAGCAGTTAGTCCCCTGGCTGCTTGCTCAGCCATCCTCCCACAGAGAAAATGGGGAGAGAAGTCAGAGGGAAGAGCGGCTAGGGCAAGAAGAGCCCTGAGCTGGGGACCTGAGGTGACATCAGTCCTCTCAACACTCTGCCAGGCTCTGTGGGGACGGAGGGCTGTGCCCCTGCCTGCCAGGGTGGAAATGCAGCCTGAGGGCCCCTCCCAGGCTTCCTGCCACCAGCCCGTTTTCCTGCATTCCCGTGTCTTGGCTGAACTATCTCAATTTGCTCTCAAGGGGCTAGGAGCCCTTTCTCATATCTGTGAATGTGTGTGGGGGGGTGGTGGTGTGGGGACATGTCCCCCTCTCACTGAGGGATCTGTACCATGGCACAGAGTGGGCCTTTTCCTGCTCCACTGTGGGGACCTGGAGATGTGAGCTATGAATGTAAATGTGTCTGAGACTCTCAGAGGTAGGAGGGTCAGGAAGGGTCTACAGACTCTGCCAATGCTAGTTTCTGTGGAGCCCTATACCAAGATCACAAGATAAAAATCTCTGGAAGTGACCAAGCTCTATAGCAACTGTTGCCATGGGCCTCTGGATCTAAACCCACCAGTTCCCTGACCCCATATTAGGTAAAATACCCACCCTATTATCCATCCTATAGCATCCTAACCAATCACCTAATGCCACCACTGCAGTAGGAATTTTCTGTCTTGAGGCTATAAAAGTTGATGACTAGCCTGTGAAAGGGTTCGGCTCTCCCTTGAGCCGGCCCACTGTTCTAACAGGTCTCCCACTCTCGTAAACTTTAGTCTCCTCTGTTTCTGCTTCGTGTCCAGAAATTCTTTTCCAACCTGCACACAGACCATGACAGCTTTTATTACCTGACCTCCTGGACCACAGGAGTTTGGCTCCTGATAATGCTGACTCAGCATTATTCCTGGTTATATTTTTCTCCAGTTGATTCTTCAGTGAGTTTTCCTTCCTAGGAAAGTTCTTGAGGGCAGGGTCTTTATTACATTTCTCTGCATCCCCCACATTGCCTAGACCAGTGCTTAGCAAACAGCAGCTCAATCTATGTAGACCAGAACGTACTAGCTTGTTACTTATATGGAGATGCTTGGTCTTTACCAAGCAACTATTAAAATTATGATCTATGCATGTGTCAACTGAAATGAATCAAGCTAAGAAAGACAGACGTGCTTTGCTTTGTGTTAGAACAGTGGTTGTCAAACTGGGTTCTAAGGAACTCTAGGAAATCAAGAAATTCTGAAAACTAAAAGTTTTTTTTTTTAATACAGTATTTAAATGGGTTATTTTCACTGCTGAAAATCTGCACTTCTGACTTATTAGTAGTGAAAGTGAAGTCGCTTAGTAGTCTCCGACTCTTTGCGACCCCATGGACTGTTGCCTACCAGGCTCCTCAGTCCATGGAATTTTCCAGGCAAGAATACTGGAGTGGGCTGCCATTTCCTTCTCCAGGGGATCTTCCCAACACAGGGATCGAACCCTGGTCTCCCACATTGCAGGCAGACGCTTACCATCTGAGCCACCAAAATTTGAATTTAACTGTGTTAGTTGCTCAGTCGTGTCTGACTCTGTGACAATGAGCAACTAATATTATTAGTTGTAAGTTCAAATTTATGTTAACTTACTAACAAGTCAGAAGTGCAGATTTTCAGTAGTACAAATGAACTATTTATATATCATATTTAAAGCCATTTTTATTTATTGTATACACAGGGGTTTTAAGTTGGATTTAAGTTCTGTAAATGTTCAGCTGGTGTCCCAGTCCCTTAGACTGCACTCACCTGGCCTGGCGGTCTTCAGCTGGACCACAGCGTGGGCACTCCCAACTTCATTCTCCGCCATGCACTGGTAGACACCTTCGTCCTCGGGCCCCATGCTGACCACCCGCAGGGCCCGACGGGACAGTCGGAGGCGCTGGCTGGAGGTGAGGGGCACAGCGTTCCTCAGCCACAGTACAGAGGGCGGGGGGTTCCCACGCACCTCACAGGTGAGCTTGGCGCTCTGGCCCCAAGGGATGACCAGCTGGGACAGCTCCATGGTGACCTCGGGGGGTTCTGCCAAGAAACCAGAGCAGAGGTAGGGAAGGCAGAGTCCTTCAACCCAGGCCCTGGAAGGGACCACTGTGGGGAAAGCGTCGCTTCTTCTCCATGACACTCGTAGAGGAGAGGAAAGGCCCCACATCTCCTCCATCAGAGTCACAGCTGGGAAGGACTGCCAGCCCCTACATCCCGGTCCCTGGGAGCCAAGGCCTCTTATGCTCTCAGTTCTTCCCCATTCACTCGGCATGTGATCTCTCAAAAGGGATGTAACCCTGTCTGAACCTTGCTTATAAGCTTCTAGCGAGGCTAGGCAGATAAGAGATGGCCAAGGAGAAGGAGGTCTGCAGGAGGCACTCACCGAACACCTGGACGTTGTAGAGGATGACTGCGGCCCCGGGCTCCCCAACTCCGTTGTCGGCCATGCAACGGTAGGTCCCTGAGTCTTCCTCGCTGGTGGTATCGATGAGGAGGTTGCTCAACAGGAAGCGTGTCTTGTTGTAGCTGGCAACACTGGAGCCATCCTTGGCCCAGGTAACCCTTGGGGGTGGGATCCCACTGGCCACACACTCCAGGATGAGACTCTGGCCTTTGGTGACAACAATGGTCTGGGCCTCTGGTGGGTAGATGATGCGGGCAGCCTCGGCAGTGGAGCCTGGAGGGGCGAAGAGAGAAAGGACTGTGTGCGGGACCAGGATGGGGTGCAGAGGATCCCTTCCATCCTGCTTCAGGTAGCCCAACCCCAGGACGCAGCCTGGAGGGTTGGAATTGGAATCAAACAGCCTGGTGGGGAGCATCCTGCTGGGTTGAGTGGGATAGATCTTTAAAGCTATGGTTTGTGTGTGTGCTAAGTCGCTTTAGTTGTGTCTGACTCTTTGCAACCGTATGGACTACAGCCCGCCAGGCTCCTCATTCCATGGGATTCTCCATGCAAGAATACTGGAATGGTTTATCATGCTCTCCTCCAGGGGATCTTCCTGACCCAAGGATGAAACCTGCGTCTCTTATGTCTCCTACCCTGGCAGACAGGTTCTTTACCACTAGTGCCACCTGGGAAACACTTTCTGGTTTAAAGATATGCATTTCTCATATCCAAAAGCTGATCAAGTATTTCATAGGTGCTCAGCTGAGGAGGCAGAGAGCTTTATTTAATGTGAGGTAGAAACTGCACAGAACTGATGGAGAGGAGCGCTGCTCTCCTACACGGGACCTTCCTCAGAACCCCACAAGAAGCACACTCTGTGTGATATTTCTTTACGCACCAACCAAGGGCAGCTTCAGTGTTTGTTAAGATCTGAAACTTACACAGCTGGGAGTCCCTCTTGAAGAAAAACACAGATACAAAATTAGGTGAGCAAGGACCCATTGAAGCTTTGCTTCATTAGCTTCATAGCAAATCTGCCACTGGTGCCAATTCTAAACTCTAACTCCACATAAGATGTCATTCTACTGAATACAGAGGAACCTGAAAAAGCGCCTGCCGCACAGGACTCCCTCAGCCAAGGCAGCCGCTGTTTTCACAGAAATGGAGAGTGACATGGGCCTCCAGGGACTGTCCCGAGAGAGATGCTGGGCGCTTCTGCAGGGCAGACAGAAGAATGCAAAGCACGCCCGGTGGCCTCACACAGGCACAAACGCTCCTGTCATTTGTCCTGCCCCAGAACACACATCCCAACCCGTCCCCCTCCGCTAAAAGTACCACAGCGGAGGAAAGCTCTCAAAAGGCAGGAGTCAGACGACGTCCCTCACAGGGCGCTGACATGACCAGTGAGCTTGGCCATCCCCGGCCCCTTGACAAGCCCAAAGGCCACGTGCAGGGAGAGGCTGGCTAAAGGAGGGACCTCCCACCGTCGCTGAATCGCGAGTCCCGGATGTCCCACCAGCCGCTCCCGCCCCTACCCGCGAGACCCGCCTCTTACGGCGCACGCGCAGCCTGTCGCTGGAGCCTGAGGTCTTCACTTCCTGCGTCACCGGGTTGTAGGCGGCGCACTTGTACATTCCCTCGTCCTCCTGGCTGGCGTTCACGATCTGGAGGTTACCCGACGGCATGATCAGGTAGTTATCTGAGGAGAGGACAGGGCAGAGGGGTAGGGGAGCAGGGGGTGAGTGTGGGCCCAGAACAGTGCACGCAGCAGCTCCCGCAAAGGTTCGGGCAGGTAGGGCAGAAGCCAGGAGCTGACCCGAGCACCACCAAGTCCAATGAAACCGCTTACTCTCCCCATGAAACCTCACACCAAGTGGTACAGGAGTGCCACTACACAACCAGCTAACAAACTGGCTGGCTGACACCCCACCACCACCCTGAGTTTGTACATAGGCCTGTGGAGGAGCATTTCTTATTTTCAAGGGTGCTCAAGAAGCACAGAAAGCAAGCAGGATTTGGGACCTGCCAAACACTAACTGTGTGCTCTTGGGCAGGCTAATTGACCTCTCAGATCCTGTTTCTTCACTTGTAAGATGGCACGATGCATGCTGCCTCCGAGACTTTTGTTAGGACTGAGAGGCCTTGCTGCACACACGGGAGATGAGCTGATCGTTCCCCCAGGCCACCAGGAAGGAGGAAATTGCCTTCAGAATTTCCCATCAGCCTCTGTCATGGTCACAACTCTGAGCCATCTCACTGCTGAACTTCTGCAGCCAAGGAGGAATAGTTTAATCCCCACCCCTAGCCCCCTCCATGAATACCATGGAAGCCCTCCCCTTGGCATCACTGGCCTGCTAGGCTCTGTCTGCTTTTGCATCGATGTGTCGCAGGGGTGGGTCCCAGGGCTGAGTTCAGCTTCTGTCCGCAGGGGACAGATTCATAGTATCTGCACCCCTGGCAACTAGGATAGTGTTTGACTTCCTGACAGGCAGAGCACTGGGCATTAGCTCTGAGCTTTCCGGTGGCCTGCCCTTGGCCATCTGGATGTCCCTGCAATCTGGCTTGTTGAGTCTGGTGCCTGCCTATCACTGGGCTTCCCCAGGTGTGAGCTGCTTAAGTAAATGCCAAATAGGAAGGAAAAAGCCCTTGATTCTTGTGGGATGGGCAGGCCTCCTCCAGGGGCCACTGCCAGGGACAGTAGACATTCATACTCTAATCTCTGGTTATTTCTGAGTGGCAGGATTAGACTTTTGATCTTTTAAAAAATACTTTTTTTGTATTTTCTATGGTAAACATATAACCATAAAGTTTCATAACCAGAAAGTTAACAAAAATATTTTAAAATCTCTAGGACATTTTAAGTCCTAGAGGTGTAGGGTCCAGCCACAGGGTCTACTTGGCCTTAAGTGCAGGTCATCTGTGGGAGGCAGTGCCCTGTGGGCACTCTGTGGATGAACACTCAGTCTCCCCTGGACCGGCTGTCATGCCCACCGTGGCCTGAGCAGGAAGCTGTGATGGCTGCAACACCGGGAAGATGGGGAGAGGGAAAACCTCAGATTCCATTAGAGAGACTGCTCTGCTGTGCAGGGAAGAGCCCCGTCTCCCACCAGGAAGCCCACAGCTCTAGGAACATCTGGCTTATCAGGCAGCCTTCCAGTGCGCGCCTGGTGGCAGGAAGATGGCACGGGGAGGGACTGGAACTCTGAGCTGAGAGCTCTGATCCAGTGGCCACAGCTCAGCAACATCTGGCAGGGCCTCAAAGGATGAGGAGATTCCCTGTGATAGGTTCAGGGGACCTCCACCCTGAGGCCCTTCAGTATCCCGTAGAGCTGCATCTTAGGGTAGCAGATGGCTGAGCAGCATGAGGAAGGTGCTGTGGGGCATTGACAGGGTTTGGGAGGCACTGCAGAGGCACCAACTTCCCTCCTGGCCCCGACCTCCAGGCTCCTGCTTGTTTACTCACCTCTGGAGGCCTCCAGCCACTCCTGTTTGACACTGTACCGGACCTGGGCTTTTGGATGGCTCTCGGGAAGGTGGCAGGCGATGACCGCTGTGTTCCCCTCATCGACTTCAATCACGTGCTGCACATCTAACTTGAAGTCCTGGAGATCTGTGGAGAGAAGAGAAGAGGCTGGTTAGGCCTAGATGGAAGAGAGAGGTGAACAGTGCACTGTATCAGGCTGGGCTTATGCCTCAGTGTCTTTAGTCAACAGTCGATAGCTGCAAGAACCCCACATGCTGAGGGGTCCTCTGGGGGTGCTCTGAGTCCTTCCTCCAGCCTTTTGTGGTCTAGAGTTGACAGGAGGGAATGTGTGGCTCGCATCACTGCATGTGAGTACAACTGGGTGTATATGAGCTGCTGGTGTGTGAGTGTAGAGAATTCCATCAAATGGTGCCTGTGACACAGACTAGCCTCTTCTCTTCTATTGACCTAAGGCAGCAAGGGGCCTAGGCCCATTGGCTCCACTGAACCTGGCTAGAAATGGGTCATGGTCAAGGCACAAATGTCCTGGCACAGCTCATGGAGACTGAAAGGAACAATGACAGAGAATGCTTATGTCTTTTTTCCAGTTCAGTCAAGAATAGCCTAATCAGACATCCACATCAAAAAGTGAAAGGCCTGAGATTCTGCTTGATGGCCAATCATAGTTACAACCAGAAGGCTGATTCCTGCTATGCGCAGCTATGTGGTCCTCCCCCAGTATCCTTGTGAATTGGTTCCAGGTGCCCCAGTGGCTCCTAAAATGGAGATACTCATATCCCTTATATAAAATTGTGTTGTACGGTGCTTATAGTCGGCCTGCGTGACCTCGGGTTTCCCATCCACAGAAACATAGAGCCAACAGTATGTCATGTCATGGCTAATTCGGTCTCTGGGCTGGGGATGGAGATTCTGGATACCCAAAGGGTTTTCTAAGGCAAAGGGTAATGTCTCTAGTGGGGTTTAATGGCAGTGGAATGCGGGGGAACCGAGGTCCTGACAGCAGGCTGCAGTCTCTTCTAACTTGCCTTGGTGGCAGGAAGATGGGATTTAAGCTGGATTGGATGGAGATCCATCTGGAACAAAAGCAGGATATTTCCCAAACAATCCAACAGCCCACACAACAAAACTCTCTTTGTTTGAAGCCAAATCACTGATGTCGCTGAACAAAATAGGCTATTTGTGCAACAAAACCACATGCCAAATTTGGTTTTCAGGACTGTAGCTGAATTTAAGAGAGGAAATAAAACTAATAGAGAATAAGATAAGAGAGATGAAAATATTTACCCAGACACTCTCCCCACAAAGGTGCTTAGAAAGCCCCTGGAGGCACCTTCTCTGAGTGCTGACCGCACCACATTCTACTCCCCTCCTGAGAATGGATACCATCACAGTGTAACTGCAGTTCACAGCAAGACTCCACCTGCCTGTGTGGTTCGTTCCCAGACAAGGCAACAGCAGCAGTTGGGAGTCAGGTTTCTCACAGAAGACATGAAGTAATTACCAAAAACAAACTACTGTCACCAAGGAGAGCCCTGTGATCATGGCACTCAGTGAGGTCAGCAGGCTTCCCACTTAACGCAACCTTCTAGAAGCTCTCAGTCAAGTCGAGCCAGAGCAGCCCAGGAAAGCCCTTTTATTTCTATGAAAGGATCATTGTCCCTTTGATTCCAGTATTCAACTGTGAACTTTTTAGGGTCAGGGACCAAGTGTTGTTATCTTGTCCTCTGGCCTAAGTAGATGCTCAGTGAATGCTAGATGACCAAATGAGTGATTATCTTGGAGCTGGGCCCCTCCAGTCGGGTACAAGATGCCCATGCATGTTATTTGTGAACTCAGATTTTGTAGTTGAGCTGGGTTGACATGAGCTCAAGGGCTTAGCACAACAAATTTTCCATCAACTTTTTATCCAAGTGTGGCCAATCTTTATCTAAATGTGGATATTTTGAAAATAGAATGTTTCTTGAGTGTTTACCAGGGTCACAGGAAAGAGGTAAAACAGGTCTAATATATATGAAATAAGAAATACATGTTATTAGGATAAATGGCAGCATAGAAGACCTTGAGCTCACCTCCTCCCACGAAAATACCAAAATCACACCTAACTGCTGAACAACCATTAATAAAAAAGTCTGGAACCTACCAAAAAAGATATTCTACATCCAAACACAAAGAAACCACTACAAGATGATAAGAGGGGCACACTTAAGATTATAATTGAATCCCATATCCCCAAGGTGGGTGACCCACAAACTGGAGAATTACTATGTCAAAGAAATTCTCCTATCGGAGTGAGAGTAGAGTGCTGAGGTTATGGCAGGCTCCCCAGCTTGGGAGGTCTGGTATGATGAGCAGGAGTCCCCAGAGCATTTGGCCTTGAAGGCCACTGGGGCTTAATCGCAGGAGTGCCATAGGACTGGGGGAAATCGACATCCATTCTTGGAGGATGCGTACAAGGTCTCAAGCACACCAGGACCCAGGGCAAAAGTAGTGACTTCATAGGAGCCTGGCCCAAATCTACCTGCTGGTCTTAGAGGGTCTTCCAGGGAGGCAGGGGATGGCTGTGGCTCTCTCTTAGGACATAAAAGTTGGCGGTGAACATATCCAGGAGTACTCACCTGAAGGCTGACATCTTGTTGGGATATTAAAACTGGGACCTGACCCCACCCAACACTTGTAGGCTCCAGTGCTGGGACATCTCACAACAAACAACCAACAGGCAGGCGGCCTAAAGACTTCCTGAGAGGCTTCCCTGGTGGTCCAATGGTTAAGAATCCACCTTGCAATGCAAGGGACACAGGTTGGATCCCTGGTTGGGGAATTAAGATCCCACATGCCTTAGAGCAGCTACTGAGCCTGCGCCGCACAGAGTCTGTGCACTGCGTGGTCCCATTTGACTCAACGAAGAGCCTAGGCACTGCAACTAAGACCTGATGCAGCCAAATAAATAAATGTTTGAAAATAAAGACTTCCTGAGCACACACCACCTTTAAATATGGTCCTGACCCCCAGAGGGCCAAGACTCAATTCCACCCACCAGTAGACAGGCACCAGCCCCTCCCACCAGGAAGCTTGCAGAAGCCTCTAGCCCAGAGTCATACACTGGGAGGGCAGACACCAGAAAAGCAAGAAAAATACAATCACACAGCCTGTGGAACTGAGTCCGCAAACACAGGTCAGAACCTCCCCTGGGACCTGCTGGTCCCTGGCCACAGGGTGACAAGAGGGGAGTGTAGGGCTGAGATACACAGGAATCCCCTATAGAGGGCCACTTCTCCAAAGTTGAGAGACATAACCTTCCACATACATACAAATACAGATACAAAATGCCATGACAGAGAAGGAACAAGACAAAACCCAAGAATGAGTGACGTGGAGACAGGCAATCTACCAAGAAAGAGTTCAGAGCAATGACTCTAAAGATGATCCAAGAACTTGAGAAAAGAATGGATGAGAAGTTACAAGAGGCTTTTTAACAAAGAGAAAGTGTAAAGCACAACCAGAGTTGAAGCACACAATAACTGAAATGAAAATAACCCTAGAAGAAATACATGCTGTTCGCCAAGTCATGTGGTAAAAATGACGACAGAATGCGTGGTTCACCTCTATAGCCCCATTTCACTTTCCAGGCTGAACACAAGTGGTTCCTGTGGGTCAAGGTGCGATTTCTCATGGAATCCTTCCTTTGGGTGGGTGTGGAGCCTTTTGGGGTTTTAAGGAATCATCTCATCATTATTTAATTTTGTATTGGTGATGGTGGTTTAGTCTCTTAATTTGTGTCCGACTCTTGCGACCCCATGAACTGTAGCCTGCTAGGCTCCTCTGTCTGTGGGATTCTCCATGGACAGAATATTGGAGTGCGTTGCCATTTCCTTCTCCAGGGGATCTTCCCAACCCAGGAATCGAACTTGGTCCCCTGCTTTGCAGGCAGATTCTTTACCAACTGAGCTATGAGGGAAGCTGAGGGAAGCTGTGTTGGTGATATCCAACCCTAACTAAATTGCAAATTCCTAGTGGGCAAACTATCAATTTTGCACTCCATGCCCCAGCCCCAAGCCCCAGTGCACAGTCTTCAGGAGGCACCACATTCATTGAGTCCTTGTTGAATGAAGAGTTTGGAAGACGGTGCTCAAGGCCAGCTTTGTCAGCATGCAACCTGTGCAGCTGTGCCAGGCCCCTCACTTGGAAGAGGCCAACGCTTGGTTTAATGCTCTTCTATCACTGCCTTGAAATTTTAAATAACATTTGACCAAGGGACCTCATATTTTCACATTGCACTGGGCCCCCCAAAATCCATAGCCCAGGCCTGGCTGAACCTCTCAGCCAAGAGAGCAGATGCATTTTCTCTCGGCGAGGAGGATGGTGGACTGGGGAAAGGGTGGACAGCTTGTGCTCAGGGGGCTCTAGCTGGATGTTACTACCTGCTTTTCATAAGCAGAGTGCCTCAGCAATGCAAAGCCTTAATCCTCCTCAGCACAGGCACCTGCCAAGGCAGGAGACTCCCCACAGAGAGAGCTGGGAGCATGTGAGCCCAGGGGCATCTGGAAAATGCCTCAGTCACTGAGAAGCAGGTCTCTTGCATGGTCTAATAAATCTAAAACGACTCCACCAAGAGTGTTTGTTTCACCCTCTTCCTTTACTTCATTCCAAGAAAATCTGCCTCAAGCAAGAATATACTTAAGCCTAACAAAGCATTTTGCAAGAAAGATGTGAGTAACTGAAAGGAGTCTGGCATCAGAATGCCATTTCCAGCTTAGCCCTGGGCTCCTGCCCTCTGTAACTGAGAACTTAGCTGTGCACAGAGCACACTCTCCTCCATGTACACACCTCACTGACTCAAGCCTGGAAAATGCTACACACCCCTAGGCCCCTCTGGGGGCCTTCTGCAGACTCCGGGGATTCACTGGTGGGTTGGAAACAGTGGGCTGTGCAGTGAGGGAGGCACAAGCTGGGCACTGGTCAGCCGGGCAGCCCTTCTGTTCTGATGCCAACATGTGCACAACAGCCCAGGCAGGCAGGCAGGACCCAGGACACCCCAGCTGGGTTTCTAGCTCCCCATAAGGGCCGACTGGCAGGCGAGCCTACTAGCTTCAAAACAAGCAAGCAGCAGTTGGGTCCCCGGCCCTGTCCTCCCCACACCCCACACCCCACACCCTGAGCTTAAGCTTTAGCTGTTGCTTCACTAGACAAATGCTCCCAATTTGGCTGGTGGAGCAAAAGTTGAGTTTCACTAAGGGATCAAAGGCAGAGTAATGACGTGATGAGCGATCTGAAGCTCAGAGCACCCCCTTTTCTAGTACTTTTTGGGCAGGAAGGAGGCCAGGGAGGGGCAGAGGCTTCATGATCAATAACAGCTTAATCAGCCACCAGATGAGAGGCAGATGCAGAGAGATCTAGTTGGCTGCATATGAAGGAAACCAGCCTGTTCCCAGGCCCCTTTGTCTGCAAAGCTGGTTTCCTGGCGAGTCCCTGCGCTGCTCAGAGCACTTCCCTGGGAATGAGGGGCCGGCCCTTCAGTTACAAATAGGGCTAGCAGGCCTCCAGCCTCCTTGCAGAATGATGGATCAGGTTTCACGGGGGAAATGGTTTGACAGGACACCTGCCCTTGCCTGTTGGCTGGTGTGTTTGAGAAATCCATTAGAGGAATGTTTTTGCAGCTTTAATCCTCTTACCTTCCCTCAGACCCTTCTTTTGCATCCTCTCTGTGTATTCTTCCAGCTATTTTATTAACTTGTCTGCACTAATCAAATGCTGTGAGGCCCACTCTTGTCCCTCAGCTCTCAACAGGTCAGACGCCCTGGTCTTTGGGGCCATCTCTTGAATTTACAAACCTTTATTAGTCCCAGAACTTTTTGCTTTCTGAGAAAGTCCTAATATCTTAGGCTCCATATAGAACCCTGCCCAGCTCCTTGCCTTCTAAGCACTCAATTTCTTAACGGAACATTTATCTTCTGATAAGTCACTTCCATAGGAGCTTTGATACACAGGTGACAGAGATCTGTTCGATGCAATCATGGAATGTGCTCTGACATTTCTCTTCACATTCCCAGGGTACATCAGGCTCCTACCTTCTTGCCCGTGGGGAAAAAAGAAGGAAAATAAAAACTTGAGGCATGTGAGTGTGGCTGTCACCATCAGGATCATTCGTGAAACTACAAATTGACAAGTTTTATCTTGAGCCCCTTTTGACTTACTTTCTCTCTTTCTCTCCACCTTCTAGCTTTGATCTTTCCTTTATGAATAAAAGGTTCAGTAGATCTATGAATTATATCACAATATTTAGTGTTTGTTTTTACATTCTCTTAATACAGAATTGTTAGATCATTATAGGCTCATCCTTCAATTCTTATATACTTTCCATGCCCCATTACATGGTGCCTTGTGCCTCCACAAAATGCTCCTGTGTAATCAATAAACCTAACCTTTACTTTCAAGGAGTTTCCTCATTGGAAACTCCCTGAGTCCTCCCTTGAAAGTGAAAGTCATTCAGTCGTGTCTGACTCTTTGTGACCCCATGGGCTACACAGTCCATGGAATTCTCCAGGCCAGAATACTAGAATACTGGAGTGGGCAGCCATTCCCTTCTCCAGGCGATCTATCTGACCCAGGAATCAAACCAGGGTCTCCTGAATTGCAGGCAGATTCTTTACCAGCTGAGCTACCAGGGAAGCATCCTCCCTTAGGGTGCAAATTAAAAGTGCAAAGAAAGAAATCAGGCAAGACAGCACCTTCAGACAGAGGCTTCCTAGAGTCACCGACACCCCCATCTCCATCAGCCCAGCTGAGCGGTCACAAACATTCTGGCTTTAATCCTTCCAGGTATTTCTCATGTCTGGCCAGTCTTGCCCTTCCCCCCTGCCTGTTCTCAGGCCTCACAGGACAAGCCTGCACTCATCTGCTAAGGCTTGGATGCGATCCACCAATTACGGGGGCACCACATTGGGCTAACTTGGCAGTGCTTTCAGGGCGGCTGGGCAGCCTCGTGGCCATCAGCAAGTTTGGGCTGACTGATCGTTCCATCTCCCAGCTCTCCTGCTTCCAGGGCTCAACTTGTCCCTGTACTGGCTTCCTGAGTCTACAGGCAGCGTTACAAAGTGTAGAAAGACTTCACCTAATGGAGTACCCCAGTGACACACTGACCCTGTGGCCTGGCGCTGAATCTTTTGAAAGGTGGCAAAGGTACAAGGTGAGTAAAATTAAGAGTGCACGGCTCACTTTTCTACGGATGGACTTGGAGGTGGTGTCTGAGCAGGGGAAGGGTCCCACACCTGCCTCCCTGGGTGGGCTCTTTGCCCACTACTTCATGGATGGGAAGAGAAATCACAGCATAACTCTTGGTCTCCAAGTCACCTGAGGAGCCATGGCTTGGCATGACCCCCAGATCAAGCCTCTGAAAGAAAATTCTCTACAAGTGGAAAGTTATGGTGATGGACTGCAGAAGTGGAGTGGAGGCTGGAGCCTGATGGTGCTGCCTTTAGAGATGGAACTGCCTACTCTTGATAAGTGAATAGGGTTGACTGCAGGATGGGCAGGCCTCTGAGGCACACTTTCTGTGGAGTGACTAAGCCTACCACCAGTCCGTAGCCCTGGCACACAGGCCACTGAAGTCAGACCCAACGGGAGCCAACAAAGCTGAGCAAAATCAGCATTTTCTGTAGTCGGCATCTGGCACAATACCATCCCTCCAGACATCGCTATTTATTCACTCAGCCAGGCTGAAGTTGTAGAAGATACCAAGAAGATAAAGACATAGTTCCTAACCATGGGGGGCTTTAATCGAAAAGACAATTAAAGCAACACATAGGCTGGCTATAACAATTTGCCAGAGTAGTGTCCCTAAGCGTAATCCCTGCCACCTTCACTAGTGCGCAAGCCTAGATTAGGTTACCTCGATCTCCAGGCAGTTTAGAAGAGGGGCTGGTGGAGTGAGCACATCTTTTGCAGGCTGGAAGAGTGGACAAATACATTTGCTCTCTTTAGGATTTTTTTTCCTGCCCGTTCAACTGCATGAATAATTTTGGCTCCAAAGCCATGGAAACACGACATGAAATTTCGCAAACACACTTTCTGATGAAAGTAAAGCATGCTCTCTTTTACTTAAATAAAAACAGTTCCTATGAGGGTTAAAAAAAAAAAAAAACACCTTTGCAGATGCCAATTTAGTTGTTAAACCGTGTGTTTCTTTTGAATTAAGGTGGGGTGTGCACCTAGATTTGAATAGCAGGACAAACCTCTGGGTGGAGAAGAGATGAAAAAGCCACAGGGAAGAAGGCAGAAGATCAAAGTCAAGAGGGGAGGTGGGTACAACAGGAGACGGGGCATAAAAAGAGGAGTGTGAGAGGAAGGAGAAGGAAAATAGAAAGAGCCTAGTTTGCAGTGTCATTAAATGATTTGCAGTAAACTGGCCTAATGCTTCAGGAATTTCTTGGCTTGAACCAATTAAAAATATTTAAAAAAAAAAAAAAAAAAGACACACGAGAACGAGAAACGCTATTAATCCTTGAAAATAAGGATGGGAGCCGTTTCTCCACTGAGTCTGGCAACCAGATGAACAGAGATGTCTGTAGACCATCCCGTTTATCTGACTCCAGAGCTGCTGTGAGGTAGGGCTGGCTAGCAGAACTAGGGAGTTTCTTTTGGATTACATGAAGGAATAAAATAGTTTGAAAAAATACACTGGGGAGAGAGAGAAGAAGGAAAAAAAGATTTACTTGCCAGCAACCCACATCACACATATTTCTCTGATCAACCAAATATAAACTAGAAACAGCAATGGGAAAATTAATGTGAACCCCGGTGGTCTGGACTCATCAGAGCCAGAACTGGTTCCTGGCACAGTGTCTGGCAGGCTGGCAGCCTGTACAGGAAGAAAGAGAAGACCGCAGCCAAGGCGTTCAGAGGAACAATGGACGTGAGCCCTTCAGTGTGTCCCTGAAAAAACCAGAATTGCAGGTGGAAGAGGTAGGGGCAGTGTCTTAAGGCCAGGGGGGTCCACAGTGGTTCCCGCTGGCCCCCCCACACACACTTGGGAACTGTGTAGTCCTGAAAGCAGAGGTGACGACCCGTGCCAGCTGCCCACCCTCTGACAGGGTCCTTTGAGGTGCCTGGTGGGACTGTAGCCGCAGTCACTGGCGTCTGCCTGCAAACGTTGCAGAATTTCCACCAACACCTTAATTTCTTTTATGCTTTATGCTTCTGACATCCATCAATTTTTCTAAACCCTTCCTAAATCTATTTGTATCTTCAGCTTGTTTACATCCCAAGTGTTGCTTCATCCTTTCTTATTTACTTCCTCAAAACTTCTATACCACGGTCTGGGTGAAGAAATCTTTATCTGCCTTCTGCATGCTCTTTTTGATCTTCTAGACTTCAACATATCTTATCTGGGAGCCTGCCTTTCCCTAGACATTAACTGAAGGCCAAGCGTGTGCCACGGTGTGGTGATCACAGAGGTGAAGGGCAAAGAGACGGTGGCTGGAGAGGCCTAGAGAAGTGAACATGGGATGGCAGGGAGCTTGGAAGAGGGGACCTCACTCCAGACCTGGGGAGTCAAGGGGGGTCAAGAAAAGATTCCTAGAGAAGATAGTTGAAGGTTGATCACCAAGAAGGAATTAATTAACCCAAAGTGAAGTGAAGTTGCTCAGTTGTGTCTGACTCTTTGTGACCCCATGGACTGTAGCCTACCAGGCTCCTCCATCCATGGGATTTTCCAGGGAAGAATACTGGAGTGGGGTGCCATTTCCTTCTCCAGGAGATCTTCCCGACCCAGGGATTGAACCTGGGTCTCCTGCATTGTAGGCAGATTCTTTACTGTCTGAGCCACCAGGGCTTCCCTTGTGGCTCAGCAGGTAAAGAATCCACCTGCAATGTGGGAGACGTGGGTTGGGAAGATCCCCTGGAGAAGGGAAAGGCTACCCACTCCAGTATTCTGGGCTGGAGAATTCCATGGACCATATAGTCCATGGGGTCGCAAAGAGTCAGACACAACTGAGCAACTTGCACTTATTAACCCAAGGGAAGTGGGAATTTTCTGGGAAAGGGAACGGAAAGGAGGTTGTTACAGGCAGCCAGAGCACCCAGGGAAAGAGAGATGAGCCAAGGAAATGGCAGATTTGCTGGATCTAGAGGAGGCAGGGCTGAGAGGTGTGCTGAAGTGTCATGTTGTAGCGTGAGTCTTACTCTATGATTCCTTCAAATGTTTTTAAATAGAAAAGGAGCACCATCACTAAAAATTAAGCACAATTTTCCCTACAGAAAAACAACATGCTGTTTCTACCCCAGTAAGTTTTTCCCCCTTTTGCTTACATTTTTTTCCTCACTGTTAAGTGACAGTGCTTTATTTAAACATTTTGTCCCATTTGCAAGACAGACTCACTGTTCTATATGGTTGAAAATCTATAAACAAGATCAGAGTGGAAATCCCTAAACTCTTACACACATACTTAAAAAAAAAGGGGGGGAGCAAAGGAACTCATGTTCTCTTGATTCGTTTTCATTTTAAAGGAACCATCATACATCATGTTCTTTAAAGAGTTCCAGGGATTTCAAGCAAACTAATCAATGCTTCCCTCATCTTCCTGTGCAAAAGGCTTCTCCAAGTCTGTTCTGGCTCATTGAATCTATAGTTGTACCTGCTTAACTCACTGTGTGGTCCTTCCCTTTTCTCTTAGCTTGGAAAATGGACCTAGGATTTTATTAAAGCCTGCAGCTGAGTGTGCCAAGGATAGGTTGAAAAGAGGAGTGGGGAATTCTAAGCATGTCCTTGGTAGAAGATGCACCATGGAATTTTTGAGTCTTTGTGTGTGTGTGTGTGTGTGTGGTAAATACTGACTGTTGCTAAATAGAGAACTAGAACCCTGGCTGTATGGGGCAGAAAGTTGCTGCCACGATGCCCTGAGCTGACACCACACATTTGCCTGAGCGCTTGTCCCAGACCAATGGGACTAGTATTGCCCATGCCCTTTGAAGATGAACACCAGAGGAGATTCCTATGAGGTATGAATTTCTGCCTGTACTAGTAGAAAGCAAAAGAGAGTTACCATGACTTTGGCCTAAAGCTGCAGGTATTCCTAAATAGGTCATCTCCTATTTAGGTACTCAAGTGGCTCAATACTTTTGGCATTTTAAGCTATCTTTCAGTGGGTCACAAGAGTTGGACATGACTGAAGCGACTTAGCAGTCAGTATCTTTCATTCTTGTCCAACTGGCAAAGTAAAGCACACAGCATGTATGGGCATAAAACAGCTGTGTTTCAAGCTCGAGTTAGTTCTCCTTTTCCAACTACACCCCCATGTGGAGCTGTCTAGAGCTCCCCCAGCAAAGGAGGCAGACTCAAGCTCAGTCTGGCAGGTCGCTTCAGACCCAGCTTTCAGCTGCAGACCCCTTCCTCTCCTAGGGAAATACAGCCACCAGGTGACTGTCTCTTGTTACCCCATCCTGATTTTAGAATCTGACCGCACTGACTGTGAAATATCTGCACCGTCCCAGAAACAGCACTGGGCTTAGGTCTAAGCACACAATGTAGAGAGCTGAACTTAGTTGAAGACCTGAGAAAGATGAGAGGACTCAAAACCCTGGAGATAAAGGTTGTCCCACACGCATTCGTCAAGGCTCAACCTCAATTCTTGAGTCTTCCTCAATTCCCTGAAATGGAAATGAATCACTCTTCCCCTGAGTTCCCATTAAAATCTGTTTATGTCTCTCAGGCAGCTCATGGCTCCAACTGACTTGTTTTGTGGCTAACAGAAACTGCAGTCCGTCTTCTCCCTCAGACTGAGAGCTCCTCAATAGCCCAGAGCAGGTCTTACTGCGCTGTTGTAAATTCTAAACACTCCCCAGTCCTCAGGACACCAACCTGCAAAACATCAAGCTATTGAACTCAGGGCTACAGAATGTTTGGTTTCCTGGTTCCCTAGTGGATTGCATGAATCTCCAGCTTGCTGGCTCACCCGATGATTTTGGACTTTCCAGCCTCCATAATCATGTGAGCCAATCCTTTGAAATAAATCTTTTTCTTTCTTTTTTCCTTTCTCTATTTCTCTTTCTCCCCATACATGTGAGTGTGCATATAATTATATATATGTTCTCCATAAAATTACACGTGTGCTTAGTCACTCAGTCATGTCCGACTCTTTGTGACCTCATGGACTGTAGCCTGCCAGGTTCCTCTGTCCATGGGGATTCTCCAGGCAAGAATACTGGAGTGGGTTGCCATTCCCTTCTTCCGCGGATCTTCCCAACCTGGGGATGGAACCCAGGTCTCCTACATTGCAGGCAGATTCTTTACCGTCTAAGACACGAGGAAAGCCTTAAAATTACATATGTGTGTCTATATATATGTGTGTGTGTGTGTGTATAGTGATTGATTCTGCTTCTCTAGAGAACCCTGACTAAAAACAAGGATAAAGGAAGCTAGAAATGTTTTAAGAAAATGTCGACAACTGGCCTTAGTGGCCTGTTCTAATTCAGGGTCACAGCGTAGAAGACCTTAAGGAAGTGTTTGATGGGACTCAAGAGTTGAGGGAGCTGAGAAAGAAGAGACATGGCTTCTGTTCGTGGAACTTAACCACACCAAGGGCCAGGGTTGGCCCAGCCTGCCAATGCTGACTGGTTGCAATAACTCGCATCAGTGAACCAACAAAGGCATAAATGGACACTTCTTTGGGCTACAGTGACAACATCCATGCAGCGACACTGTGGACTGCTCTCAAAGTGGCAGGGAGGTGGGAATCCGGGCTGGAGAACACGTGTAGAGAGGGAGCTACGAAATTCACAGGAAACGGGTTTTCTTCTGCCCCTGATAAGCCAGTCCTCTCTCTCGGCTCTGGCTGAGATGGAAGCTTTGGCCCCCTGGACTGTGTCATCCTAAGGGCTGCTGCCAGAACGGAGCTGGGCAGCACAGAGAACGTGCCCCAGAGCCGTCTCCAAGAGGATGCTCCTCAAATATGTGTTGACCACATGGGTGAGTGAATAAAGCCTGCTTCAAAATAGTACTATCATATATTCTCTCATTTGAGTCTCTAAAAAACAAAACCATAAGGCAGATGATGTAAGCAGTACTGAGCTCATTTCACAGTTGTGACCATCTGAGAGATGAAGGGATTTGTCCAAAGCTACATGAACTCTTCAGTGGCAGAGTTAAAACTTAAAAGATCCTGGGTTTAAGTTTCATGTTTTTTCCATTACACCAATTTGGCTCTTCATTTCACTCCTGGGTTAAATTATGGTAACAAAGGGCCCCTGTCTCCTTCTGACCTTTCCTCAAAGGCACAGAGTCACGGAGACAGCTGCCGAGGGGGAACTCCTACCTCTTCTGTCTGTTGCCTTGCCTCTGATCTCTGATACAAAAAGAAAAATCACTCTCTGACTGGCCCTAGGGCTTAAAGGCCTTAAGGAAGGGTTATGGATCACAACTAAACCAGCACCAGCTTAAGACTTCACATTAGCCAGTGTGAAGTCATACAGCCAATTATGTATCTTTCCAGATAGAGAATATCCACTCAGTTATTGCCTATTTCCAAGTACCAGTAGGATCTGGGGATGATAGGATAGCTGGCAGAATTGATTTAAAAGATAGGGAAAAAGATAAAAAATGAAAGAAGTAGTTTATCTGAATGGTAGATAACTGCAGTAAGGGACAGAAAACAGCTTTCCCGTGGCATGCGGCTCTGAATTGGTCATGATTACTTGCTATGCTGTGTGGAGAATGATGCTAAGGCCGTCTCGGGCAGGGGCCAGAACAAGGAATCAGGTGTCCGTGGGCGACGTCTGCTTTTGGTTCAGGTGCATAGAGTGGGACCCTCAGAGGCATGTGGAATGGGTGTCAAGCTTGTGAAAAGACAGGCAAGAAGAAGAAAGGAGATCAAAGTAAAAAAATTTCAAAGGAATTAGACAAGATGGTCTGCAGTGAAGCATTAGCAACAAGAGAGATTCACCACAAGGAAAGCTTAAGTGAAACAGGAAAAAATACTTCTCAATAGAGGAGAGCAGGAAGGACAGCAGGTCTCCACGTGGGCAGGACCACTCAGAGGAGACGGTGGGCGCGCACCACCGAGGCTTCATGTGGTTCCATTTTACCTGATGCCACCAGGCAGGGGTGGAGTTCAAGTGCACCCCCTGGCATCAGAGAGAAAGTGGTCTGGACCAGGAAAGCTCTGTTGGCAGCCTCCTCCACATCCCTGGATCCTCAAGCCAGGTTCTAGCCCCCATCACAGGAAGCCCCCAGTGATCTCTAGGAGTTCACTAAGACACAGGAGGCAGCGTCCTGCCAGGGAGGTCAAACAGCGCGTGCTCTGTCTGAGGACAAGTGTTTGAATGCACACAGGAGAGGCCGGAGGAGAGGAGAAGAAGGAAGCTTGAAACACCAACTGTGGGTGTGCATGCGTGCGTGTGTGCACGCCAGCATGCTGCTGCCCAGCCTCGCTTCTGAATGCAGACCGTGCCTCCTGTAATCCCTTCTCCGGCTCAGCCTCCCTCGCACACCAGCCAACTGGCAAAACACAGCCCCCATTCTGCTCAGGAATGTGCTTTCGGAAACTTAATCTAGCTGCTGAGTCTGGGCCAAATCCCCCATGGCATTAACCCAAAGACAGCACCCCTTTCTCCCACCTTCCCGCCACTCCGTCACTGCCTCCTCCAAGTCTGAGAGGCTGTAGTTCCAGTCCACCAACTCCCTCTGTCCCAGGACACAGACCCTGCAGACCTGCTCTCCATTTCCAGCACTTCTTCATCCATCTTCTGGTCAGGCCCAAACATTTCCTTCTGATTCATGTCTAAGTGACACGCCAATAGCTCTTGGCTTTCAAACAAGGCTCGCCTCGGCTTCTGCACAAGCCCCCTCTTCTCTCACTGTGCCTCCTTGGGTTGCAACCAAACCCTTCCCTTTGTCCTCACTGCCAACTGCAGATCCCTTCAAGCACTAGAGAAAGAGGGGCCAGGAATTTTTTAAAAATAAAGGCTATAAATTGTCTCTCCTCACACAGATTCACCTTGAAGTAGAAGGAGTGCTCCAAAATAAATCTCCTCTCCAGCTCTCCCTTCCTCCAGAAAGTGAAAGGTGCAGCCTAGCTCCTGAGTGGGCCAAGTTACAGAGTCTCGTGGATCTTCACAGACAAGGGCTGACTATCTGCAGGGCAGCAAACCTCCTGGAGGAGCAGTGGGCCCCTTCAAAGGCACAAACATTGCTAAAAAGCACCTCTTATTTGTAAAGATGAACAACTGGCAGGGGCTTGCTTGCTCAGCACCAGGAGGAAGGTGCAGTACCTTAGAGTGGAGTCACTCTGGGATGTCCCAGGGCCGTGCCCAACTGTGCTTCTGCTCTGGTGGGTGACAGAAGACAGATGAACTAGGAGCCTGCTGGCGAGGTGGTTACACAGAATGTACATGCGAAAAACACATTAAAGTGTTCACTTTGTGTGCTTTACCGGATGCACTTTATACTCAACAAAAAATGTAAATACGGTCATACGGCCAATGGAAAATGCTGTCCTACAATGTCAAAGGGGAGAGACTAAAGTTAGTAACTCTATCTTCAGTGCTGTAAAAATACGGGTACAGATGAAGGCTAGAAGGGTATGCTTTAAAATGATGATGGTGGCTCTGCGAGGATGGTGAGGAGACATTTTCTGTATATTCTAAACTTTCTATGTGTCATTTTAATTATCATTTAAAAAATATACAAGAGAAGTATGATGGTAAGAAGCACAGTTCTGACCTCAGCCCCTCTTGCTATGACAAGATGATCCCTCCCCACCTTCTCACCTGAGTGAAGCACCCTCCCCTAGCCCACCAGCGCAGCTGGGAGCCCAGGGCCTGCCTCCCTCACTGAACCCTGACTGTAACCCGAACTCCAAGCCTGCTCTCTAGAGGTGTGGCACTGAGGGCCAGTGAGTACTGCTGCGGCCAGTAAGGAAAAGTGGCCTCACTGTGTGGGGGGCTCTAAGATGCAGCCCCCACTCGGCCTTGCCCACAGGAGGGTCGCTGGGGACCCCCTGCCTTCCTCCCCCACCTCCTCTGAGCAGAGGGCAGGGCTACTAGACTGCTTCCCAAGAAAATAGGCACACTGTGGCAGCCTCTGTCTTATCTGTTCTCCCACAGACTGAAGGTCAGAGGCATCTGGAAGCCAGAGGCAATGAAGGGTCTTTTTTCCCTCTGCTTTTCTGCTTTGCCAGCTCTCACCACTCTCCTCCCAGGACTCACGCCTCACACTTCAGGAAGCCCAGCTGACTTTCGGGAGCATTTTGTAAGTTTCCTGCCTCTAGTATGACCCATAACATAAGGACCCCAGCCTCCCAGAACTACAACGTCAACGAGGGAGACGATGCTGGGGATATGAAGGCAGGGTGTCTGGGACAAGGGGCACTGCTGAGGGGACATGAGGGGACAGAGACCTCAAAGAGTAAGTCCAAACACCATTAAACTCTCAACAAGGTTCCCTGTTCCCTACACTTCAGCCAGCAGAGAAAGTGAAAGTGTTAGCCATTCAGTCCTTTCCAACTCTTTGTGACCCCGTGGATTGTGGCTTCCCAGGCTCCTCTGTCCATGAGAGTCTCCAGGCAATAATACTGGAGTGGGTTGCCATTTCCTTCTCCAGAGGATCTTCCTGACCCAGGGATCTAACTGGGGTCTCCAGCATTTAGGCAGACTCTTTACCGACTGGGCCAGCAGGGAAGGGGAAGTAGTTCTTAATACTGTTGGCCCTTCAACAGCAAGGGTTTGAACTGCTTGGGTCCACTTGGCCATGGGTCTCTTCCCATAATAAATACTACAGTACCACATGACCAGAGGTTGGTTGGACCTCAAATGCAAGGGACCCCTTATGAGTTATACGTAGAGTCTCAGCTGTCTAAAGGGTCAGCAACCCTAACCCTGAATTGTTCAAGGGCTAAATGTTTCCTGGCCATAGACTCAGCATATAAGAACAGGTGCTGGGTCTGCTCTGTAGCCTTTGGGAGTTCTAATCAGCCAAGTCTCATTTCCCATGGCAAATCAGGTAATGTGTGCACTAAGCTTGGGCACAACAGTATATCCAAGTGGTAATTAAATGTAAGAGTAGTAAGCAGACTTCTCCTGGCATCCTCTTGGGATGAACTGTCTCCTCATCTCTTCTTCTTTCCCTCTTTATCACACAGTTGCTTTTTCATTGTGTTCTAGTTTCTGTTCCAGGCATTTGGAATAGGCCTGCCCCTCAGAGATGCAGGAGGCCAAGAGGAAATGAGCAGTATCTGTTCAGACCACGCGTAGCCCTGTACATGCTCTGACTGCAACTGCTGTGAGGATGGAGTGGGCGGGGGTGGGGCAGGCAGCAAAGAGCTGGCACCCCCCCATCTACGACCACAGAGTGACCAGGTAGAAAGGCATGGCATGGCCCAGCTCTGGGGTCCACAGAAACAGGTCAACCATGTCAAGCTCCCTTTGGGACAGACGCTCACTCCTGGTATGGCCCCTACCCAGAGAGCACAAAGGTCCCCCAGACACTGGCGATTACTGGATGGCCACCACTGTCTGATCAGAAAGGTCAGCTGGTAAGGACCCTTTTACGATAAGGCTAACGGGGGGGTGTAGATTGGGATGGGGAACAGAGAAAGAGTAAGAGGTGGGTGGAGGAGCACAACTCACTGGCTAGTGTCACGGTGGCTGGCACGCTGGCCACGGCCCCTGCAGGCATCCGGGCCACACACTGGTACCGGCCCACAGTGTGGTTGTTGAGGGCAGTGACGACGAGGGTCCCGCGGGTGATGAGGATGCCCAGGGTGTCATCCGAGCCGTTCAGCTCCCTCCCATTCAGGCGCCAGGTGGTGTTCATCCAGGGGGGCTCCACTACACAGCCCAGGATCACGGTTCCTCCAAGCTTCTGGACAGTGGAAGAAGGCTGGACAGTGACCTGAGGAACCTCATCTGGAGAAAGAACAGGGATGCAGCGATGAACTGACACCCCCCCACCCCCAAGAAACCGATAGCACGATGTGCTCAGAAGCACAGCTCCCAGGCAGCCTTTCAGAGCTGAGCCATCCAGAGAGGGGTTGATCCTTCTCTGAAGAAACTCTGCTGACCTTAGGTCCAGTCCCCAACCTGGCCTGGTTCCCACAAGGTAGACCAGAGTGGCAGGATGGTGGGACGACAAGAGCTCAAGCTTTGAACTTGAATAAGACCTGCATCTGGATCCCAGTGCCACCGCTTCTGAGCCAAGTGACTTTTGGAGTCTCAGTTTCTCATCTGTAAAATGGGACTAATAATATTGGTCTCACAGTGTTGCTGGGAAGCTTACACACAATGCATATAAACTGCCTGCTATAACCTCATATAGTAAGTGCTCATTAAAGGCAGTTCAGTTATTACTGTTATTCTTCCCTAGCATATGGTTGAAATGATTAAAACAGCAAAGTAACCACCAACATGATGTAATTGAGCTCATTTCTCATCTCATATTATTGAACATGTCCCTGAAGGTCAGTGGGAAGAAATCTGGGAGGAAGAAGGGATTTTTAGAGGGTCCTTGTCAAATGATTCTCTCTGACATTAGGGGCAAAGTGCTCCTCCCAGGGGGCCCCAGAGAATCAAGGGAAACACTCACTCGGGTCCGCGAAGCAGCCCGCTGCAGCCAAGAGGAGGCAGGCGAGTGTGACCTCGGGCTGCTTTCCTCTCTGCATCGTCGTCATCCCACGAGGCACGCTGCGTCACAAAGGGTCCAGAGCCAATGTCCCAGAAGCCACCAGAGTCACTCAAAGAGGGGCCACGATCCCCTGCCACGCTCTGCTGTGAGAGAGAGAGAGAGGGCCACGGTGAGAGTGCCTGGGGCAGCCCCGTGGTGGTGACATCCAAAGTGTGGACCTGGCTGGACTGCTGGAAGACCAAGGAACCCACACGCCATTTCTTATCTAAAACAAGCTGCTTCTAAGCTGCCCCTCTGAGCTGGAAGGTGATGCCATGGTGAGAATGCCAGAGCCGTGCCCAGGGTACCCACAGCCACAAGGACAGGAGAGCCCAGCAGATGGAGGCTGAGACCTGCAGCCACGTCCTGGGCTCGGACAGTGAATGTTTAGCAACGATGCTGGAAAGGAGGCAGATATTTTCACCATGTTCTTGCAGGAGCCCAGCTGTCCATGGCCACGTGGCACGCCATGCCACTAATACGGACCACTGTGCATAGCACTGTCACAGGTATAATGAGTGAACCCCGCATCCCTCATTTAGGTGATATTATTAACACCCCCAGGTGGTACAGTGGTAAAGAATCTGCCTGCCAATGGCTTCCCTGATCTGGGAAGATCCTCTGGAGAAGGAAGTGACAACCCATTCCGATATTCTTGCCTGGAAAATCCCATGGACAGAAGAAACTGGTGGCTACAGTCCATGGGACTGCAGAGTCAGACATGACTGAGCGACTGATACAAGCAACATCGCTAAAGTCTCCAAGGCTCATGAAAGATCTATTTCAACTCCTGCCAGCTCATCACAACATCTCTGTTAACATTGATTCCTGGAACCAACCAACCCTCCTCAGCTTGTCTGTAGCCTCTGTACCCCCAGACACAAACACAGACACACGCACACACAAATCACACATCAGCCAAGGCCCCTGTTCCTCTCTCTGCCCCTGGTGCTGAAATTCTAGTGTTCTCCATCTCTACAAAGTCTGTACTCCTGACACCATGTTGCACTTCCACCTAGACATGTCTCTGGGGTCCAGGCTGCACTGCTCCTCCAGCCACTGGATGACAGATCTCAGCTATCGGCCAATCTCTTCTTGCCTGCTGAGAATTTTAATTCCTCCTCTTCCACAGTATTACTTTTCATGCCTCGTTTAGGCTACGGTGTTTAAAGGATTCAACAAAATCACAGAGAGGCAAATGTATGCACACTTCTGTCACAGCCTAAACCACGATCTTGCGTCTGTGCTTTTCACTGCTCTATAAAGGACATGAGGCCAACGTGGGAGGTGTGCCAACCTCCTATCAGGCAGGGAGCCTTCAGAGTTTCAGGTCCCCGAAGGCAGCGTCACAATGACCTGGGCAGTGGATGCACCTTCCTGAATCATGCACACGTGGCAGTTTTCATAATTATTTCCAGGAAGGTGACTTAGATTCAAAGTGCTAACTCTCTTTGCAGTTATCTAACCAGCAACTCTTTCCAAAACTTACAGTTAACCATGAAAACTCAGAGGGGGGTTAAGCTGCCCAGCTGAGAGCTGTGTTAGTTAGCTCTGCAGTCTCTGGAGTTCTGGCTACCTGCATGGGCTGGTGTCAGAGCCGGTCTTGGGCCTCTCAGCCCCCGTTGCTCCTCACACAGGGGCTGAAGGGTGGGCTTGAGGCTCCTGCTCTGTGCTAGGAAACACTTAAGATCTGCCTAAACCTTTCCCTTCTCCACGTTCCTCTGGCTCTTCAGCTTGTCACCTGGCTGCTGAGTGAACAGGGCTACATAGCTCTGCCCAACAAGCACCCCTCCAAACCAGCTTGAACCCAGCTCTGTACTGGGGTTTGCAATGTTTTCTAGGAAAGAGTCCTTTCCCTTTGAGTTTTAATCCTTCCCTTTGCCTCATATCCTTGACATCAGAGGACCCCCCCCCC
>SJYX01010891.1:222700-272910 GCA_006410675.1 Oreotragus oreotragus | reverse complement strand
CCCCGCGCCCCACCGGCCCCCCACCAAGTCTCCTCCACTGTTCTGGAAAAGGACAGGAACATTTTCTAAAAGAGGTTTGAAAGAAAAATGTTAAACTTTTCCTGACAAGTATTTTTCTTCTAGGTGTAGATAGAGTTTCTGCTCTTTTTCAGACAATCCAATAGATCCACGCTATTAGAACAGTGAAATGAAGGAAAGCTGATAAGGACGCGAGCATGACTGGGGAAGGCATGCCTGTTACTACTACAGGTACCTGGCTAAGCTCTTTTCATGAGGTATTCGTTTAATCTTCAGGATCACTCTATAAGATGGGGACCATTATCCCCATTTTATAGGCAAGGAAACTGAGTTCCAGAGGGTAAGTAACTAGCCCAGGGTCGTATAACTATAGGCCTGGAATGAAACCAGGTTGGGCTCATTCCAAAGTTCTGTGCTTTTAACCACAATAGTAGCCTTTTCATGTTTTTTCTTACCAGCTCTCTGCACCCAGTGGGTGCTTAATGAACTGACCTCTGAACAGGATGAGGTAAAGCAATGAGGAATTTTAACAATGTAAAATTTTAATTTTCAGATTTATGAATCCCTGTTTAAGGAAAAGTTCATTAATACAGTTACACACAAAAACCAAAAAGCAAGGCTTTGGTGTCCAGATACTAGTTTTAATCACCCAGAACCTAGTTTTAATTTTCTACTTTCCCTCAATGAAATAACATTTTTATCTAGAATATGCTATGAGTGGCCAGTTACAGGATTTTAGGGAACTTGCTTGCTCATGACCTGCTCTTTCCATGCCCCAAGAAAGAAAGGAGGAAGGGAAGGAAGGAGGCGGCAGGCAGGGAGGCAGAATGAAGACAAAGTGATAAAGGGCAGGAGGAAGACAAGCGGACAGAGGAGAGGACGGCTGTTTCTTATCCTAGCGCGTGGTGGCCACGGAGGTGTTTGGGTTGTAAAGCTGACAGAGGTTTTACTGAGGAAATTCAGCCTAGACCCCCTCCTGCTTAACGAGGACCAGCCAAACAATTCCTGTTACTTCCGCACCCTGCATGATTTATAAGGTTCAAAATGGAAACAGACCTCACTACTGGTGCCAGCCACACCATCCTGCTTTTAAAAGCAACAAGGAGGAAAGAATGTAGCTGGGGAGGGAGGAGAGTGAGGAAGCAGGTGTCCAAAGAGGGAGAAAGGAGTTAACTCATGAATCCCCATGACAAGGTTGGAAGCAGGTACCCCTCAATGAGCCCAAAGAGGACACGTGGGGTCTCCTTCGTGTCAAAGAGAAACTGACAGCGTATGGAGGTGGAGGGATCCCCGAAGCCTACGATGCATCGTATTCAGCAGCTGGGGAAACTGAGCTACTTCCTGGACCAAGTGACCTAGAGGGCTTGGTCTAGAAAAATAGTTGCAAAAATATAGATTTCTGAGAACTTTTTTTTTTTTTAAATGATAAAAAAGGCAAGTGAGGCTTAACTGGAGTACCTAATTGCAGTGTAACTTTGTCCCACTGTGAAATGAACAAGGTAGAATTTCAAAGTTGGGTGAAGGCAACAGTAAGGCCTGTTATTTTTCTTGGCAATGCGAAGTCTGTGTAGATCCTTCTTATTTTCTCTGCATACTCTCAGGAAAAGAGAGCAAGGAAAAAAAAAATCAGAAGAAGAGCAAAGGGGAAGCGAATTCTTGACATGACTTCCTCGCTGAGGCCTAGGCACTTTCTATTTTTAAGGGTTATCTGAACACGAAAAATAAAAGAAAATGCATCCGAGAAGCCGAACTGCTGACATACATGTTCCCACTGAAATAATCTCCAAGCAGACATTTCTGAAACTTTCCAAAAACAACAGCAGCAGAATACACGTCTAAGGTTGAGGCCAAGCACAAGAAATTACAGCCTTGGAGTATTTATTTTGCAAGAGAAAATTACAAACAACCGAGAGTCGATCATCAGCTGGAGGAGGCCAGCTCCACCTTCTCCTAAGAGGGCCGGCGGAAGCGAGAGTGAGGCAGGGGCACCCGAGGCCACATGTCACCCCCGGTCAGCCATGCACTGTAGCTCTCGCAGAGAGAAGCCTCCAGCATCTAAAATGCCAAACACCCCCTATGGATGTCCCATGACCAACCAAAGGAGGCGCTGCACAGGAAAGCAGTGGACAGCACAGAGCTTCCTTCTTTGGAAGGCAGCTGTGCTCACCACTCTACTACCCATGCCGCATGAGTCTTTCTCAAAAACACCCTTTCAGGGGCAAGAATGAGATCTGACCATGTTCTTTTTCCACTGGCTGATGGGGGCTGGCTAGATGAAAAAAGAAGTATTCCTGACCCCAAGTTACATTTTTTCCACATGTTCGCAACTCTGTGGAGTTAAGACAGGCCTTTTCCAAGGCAGAGAGAAGTTTTGCCCTGAGAAGGTGATGCTGAGTGCCTGGAGGGTGTGGGCTGGCAGCCCTCAGTCTCAAGGAGGAGGGTGGTCCTGGTGGACAGAGGAGTGACACTGGGGAAATCTTGGGCAAACAAGTGAAATGAATTCTCAGACAGCTGAATGTGTGACTGTAGGCAGATCTAGGAAGAGCATTTAAGAAAGGGCTTTTTTTTTTTTTTAACATAAAAAGCTTTCACCCACAGATGTAACTAAAGGGAAATATTTTAAGTTAGGAGGGACCTGAGGAAACGATAGGACTTCACGGGTGGCGCTAGTGGTAAAGAACCTGCCTGCCAATGCAGGAGACATTTGTGGTTTGATCCCTGGGTCGGGAAGATCCCCTGGGCACAGCAACCCACTCCAGTGTTCTTGCCTGGAGAATCCCTTGGAAAGAGGAGCCTGGTGGGCTACAGTCCTTAGGGTTGCAAAGAGTCAGACACGAATGAAGCAACTTAGCACACACGCATGCACGAGGAAAAGAGAATACCTCAGGAGAACACCTAACAGGTACCCAGTGTTCTAAATAAGGAACGTCAGGGGCAGAGAAGCTGACGGACAGTCTCCCAACTGAGAACAGGACTGCAAGTCAGGTCTCCTGACGCCTAGTCCAACACTCTTACTACAGCGACACTTGCCTCCCAAAGACTTTCTGGGTCACATTAACCAACTGCTTTAAACTGCTTTTAGAACCAAATTTAGAATGTTTTTGAATTTACTTCCTTATGCATAAAAATGTTACCTGGCTCATTATCTACAACAGTAACTTTCTGTGTGGTCATTTTCACTCTTTTACCATTTAGATTCCAATCTAGAACAATCTCTTATTGTTCTTCACAAGAATGCCTTCAATAGAATTTTCTGCAATGATGAAAATGTTCTATATTTGTACTGTCCAAACTGCTAGGTAGCCACTGGCACCTGTGGCAATTAAGTACTTAAAGTGTGGCTAATGTTTGCTGTGATAAGTCACTTTAGTCATATCTGACTCTTTGCGACCCCATGGACTTTAGTCTGCCAGGCTCCTCTGTCCATGGGATTCTCCAGGCAAGAACACTGGAGTGGGTTGCTGTGCCCTTCTCCAGGGGATCTTCCCCACCCAGGGATCGAAACTCGTCTCTTAAATCTCCTGCATTGGCAGGTGGGTTCTTTACCTGCCAATGGAAGACTAAAGAAATGAATTTTTAATTTTATATTAACCAATAGGTCTAGTTGTTACCACATTAGGCAATACAGTTCAAAACCAGAACATCTACCCAGACCACTCTGAGATCACACACGGAAGAACAACAGTGGTTGGACGGTCCTAAGTATGAGTCATGCTCTGGCCAGCTTCTGATATATCTCTAACTTATTTCTTATCCAAGGTTTGTGCATGCATTTTCTATTAAAAAAAAAAAAAAACTATGTGTAATGCAATATTATTATAACTCCTGAGAAGAAAAAAATATCACCGTGAGCTATCCTATAGAAGACCATCTATAGTATATGAATTTGAGCCAACTCCGGGAGACAGTGGAGCCCAGAGAAGGAGTCTGGCAGGCCACAGCCCATGAGGTCACTGTCAGACATGACTTAGCGACAGAACAACAACAAATGCAAGGTACCGTACTAGAAGATGGATTCTGTCCTGAGAAGCTTAAAATAAAGCTTGGAACATGGGTCAATCAGTGCAAATATCCATTAACTCATTTCGCAGCCTGCTCTGCAGTTTTGGCTTAGGGCCACGTGACCACGAGACAAGTGCCGGCCATTGATGTGTAAGTGAGCATGTTCTGTGCTACTTCCAGGCCAAGGGAGTTAAGAGCTTAAGAACAGGGGGCTGCTTCTCCCTCCTTCCATTGCCAATGGACCACACCCCATGTTTCAGAAAGCATAGCTACAAGATGGAAGAAGACAGCGCAGTCTACAACAGGAGAATAAATCATTGTTGCACAGAACCGCTGAAGTTTTGAGATTACTCTCATCTAACAATTTCAGCATTACTTACTCCAAAACCTTAATGGGTCACCAATTTAGTCACAAATGGGAAGTGGCAAATGAGATCAGAGGGAGGAAAGCATTTTCAAGTAAAAGTTTTTCTGGATATGGGGGTTTGAAACTGGGCTTTCTGAGATAAGCATATATACAGAGCTGGAGGGCACTGTGGAGGGTGACGCTAACCTGGTGGGAGGGGTCTGTTTGGAGGCCTGTACATCAAGTAGACACTTCCCTTCAACAGTGGTCTCCGAACCTTTCTGATTTTGCTCCCTCATGAGAAAAATATTCTGGGCAAATATCCCTAATACACACATATTTATTTAAAAAGGTGTTGGAGAAGACTCTTGAGAGTCCCTTGGACTGCAAGGAGATCCAACCAGTCCATTCTGAAGGAGATCAACCCTGGGATTTCTTTGGAAGGAATGATGCTAAAGCTGAAACTCCAGTACTTTGGCCACCTCATGCGAAGAGTTGACTCATTGGAAAAGACTCTGATGCTGGGAGGGATTGGGGGCAGGAGGAGAAGGGGACGACAGAGGATGAGACGGCTGGATGGCATCACGGACTCGATGGACGTGAGTCTGAGTGAACTCTGGGAGATGGTGATGGACAGGGAGGCCTGGCGTGCTGCAATTCATGGGGTCGCAAAGAGTCGGACACGACTGAGCGACTAAACTGAACTGAACTGACCAAACTAAAATTTAAGAGTAAAGAGTTGACTCATTGGAAAAGACTCTGATGCTGGGAGGGATTGGGGGCAGGAGGAGAAGGGGACGACAGAGGATGAGCTGGCTGGATGTCATCACCGACTCGATGGACGTGAGTCTGAGTGAACTCCGGGAGTTGGTGATGGACAGGGAGGTCTGGCGTGCTGTGATTCATGGGGTCGCAAAGAATTGGACACGACTGAGCGACTGAACTGAAAAGTGAAACCATATTTTAATGACATGTTAATCACAACTATCTTATAATATCATTAAGCTAGTACCTTAAGGCAGAAAGCCTATTTAGGATTAGATTCATCATTAATGATATGGATGTAATCTCTTTCAAAGGGACTGCTTGAATGTTAATTTGTTGAGTTCTCATCAGATATGATTCCACTGTTACTGTTTTTACCTCCTAATGTGACTTGAGAAGGGTCAGCTCTGCTGTTTTCATCCTGTTTGCAAGTTGCCTGGATTATCAGCATACTCTTCAACCTAGTTTCTTTGCAGCAATCTCTTCAAGCCACTTGAAGAGATTGTGAGGGTTAATTTAGTTAAAACTAAATAAAACCCACTCCAGTGTTCTTGCCTGGAGAATCCCAGGGATGGGGGAGCCCAGTGGGCTGCCGTCTATGGGGTCGCACAGAGTCAGACAGACTGAAGTGACTTAGCAGCAAATAATATAATCTGTAAATCCACTTAACAGAGAACAGGAGAGCTGGGGAGTGAATGATTAATGGACTGAGGTCCCTGTTGTCATGCCTTCCAAGCAATGAGAATCTCTGCTGTGCTACATCACTGCCCAATGTATAGACTAAAAGCATGATCGTCAATCCTGATACTAAATATCAGAAAAATGGAATGTCTTTCCTATTCATTCTATGGACAGAATAAACCTTTAAAAGAATCTCTACTATTTTCTTCCAGTGCCCTAATGGAATATCTTGCATTTCCCCTTTGGAGTTTGCACCCCACTTTGGGGACCATTCTAAAGGAATGAAAAGGGGCAAGGAAGAAATTGAGATTGGGTCATGACACGACTAAGCGACTTCACTTTCACTTTTCACTTTCATGCATTGAAGAAGGAAATGGCAACCCACTCCAGTGTTCTTGCCTGGAGAATCCTAGAGACGGGGGAGCCTGGTGGGCTGCCGTCTATGGGGTCACACAGAGTCGGACACGACTGAAGTGACTTAGCAGCAGCAGCAGCAGCATGCCACAGAAGACTAGGAAGGAGATGGAAATTAACATTATAGGCAGAAGGCAACTATGATGGTTCTGAGAAGGGAAGTAAATAATCAGAGGCATTTTGAGATTAGCTGATTCCAATTCACACCGAACCCAAAATTTTAAACAAGCTGCTAACCAACATGGACAGAGCTTCTTTCTTCTCTGGAAGGTAGACTCCTTTCCCATCCAGGCAAGGGGAAAGGAAGAGTCTGGACAAGTATCTGGGAGGAATCCCCCTCAGAGAGAAGCTACTTCTGCCTTCAAGTAAAGAGAAGGTCTGGTCTCTCGATTTGTCCACTAGACAATTTAATCCTCTCCTACCTCCACTGTATGAGGAAAAAGTTACTAATGGATCTCCTTTCTTTGTCACATATATCTTTCCCTGAAATGGCCTCATTTCCTCAAAGAGTTTTTTTTTTTTTTAATCTACCTTTAAAGAGAGAAAGACAGGGTGAAAAAACTCTACAAATGTTATTGCCAAAGTGGAAAAGAGAGAAAAGGAAAACCACTTCCTTTCTTCCACACTAGCTTCTCACTCCCCCCACCCCTATTCCATATAAATTCAATTTGACAACCCTGCTAATTGGATAAACGCAGCTCCTACACTCCTAGAAGGCCATTCCCTTTTCTTTTTTTTTGTTTTTGGAGGGCTCAAAACAGGGTGATTGTGCTGTTCTTTAACACGAATTCCATCTGCTTTATTTCTCTCTCTCCATTCAGGGCTCCTCTTGAATATTTATGAGGCCTTTCCTCCTCGCCTATCCCTTCCACCCCACCTCTGCAGCCTTCTACAACGCCCCCCTCCTCCACCCCACACCTCCAGCCTCCTCTCCCTTCTCTCAGAGCAGGACAAAAACCTTCCAAATGGCCCCCCCTCCTTGCTTTAGATAAACACAGGCAGTGTCAAGTGTGAGGAGTAGGGGGAGGTGTGGAGGGGGTTCAACTGCCAGTCAAGCCCCCGGCCTTCAATGAGGCCCAGGGGCCTCCCCTAATCTGCTGCATGCTTGCCATATGGGGGCTGTGTTGCCCCGGGAAACACTAACAGGCAGAACGGAGCTTAATAGAGTCCACATTCATTGTGATGCAGTGAGATAGCTCAGGGCACCACTGCCTCTTCGGCCTAGTTTCATTCTTTCTGTTTTTTCTCCCTTTTTCCTTCCTTCTTTCTTCTTTTTAAAAGGACTGGGTCTCCAGAGAGCTCTAATCTAGAGAGGTCTGAGCTGGCAGAAAGGCAGCAGGGAGGAAGTGAGGTGATGCGGAGATGGGGCCTGGGCTTGGCAGCAAGACGTAAGGAGTGGGAGCTCCCCAGAGAGCAGAGCAGCATCTGTGCAGGGCCTGGGGCACGTGGTGTCACAGGTGTGCGCAGTCCGTGCCCGTGTGGAGAGACAGTGTGGTGGGTGGGCATGGCCCACCGGGGCCTCAGACTCCTTCCTGCTTATTCAGCTTTCTATGCCTAGGTACCCGCCCCTACCTACCTATCCCCTAGCACCCATCCCAGTCAGTTTAAGGGCATTCAAGTCAGCAACACCTACCTCCCTGAGCTGTCAAGCCTGCAGTCAATTCCTAGCTCTCCACAGTTGCCTTGAAAAAGTCACAAATCTTGCAGTAGGATGAAACGACTTTACAAATAAATCGCTGTAGGGGTTTCTAAAGGAGGACACACCAGCCTGCCAAGCTGGGGTCCACTTTCTCCCCTGGCTGGTCTGGTGTTGCTTGTGGTCTGCCACGCCAAACTAAGGGCATATGGGGCCTCCAAGTCAATGGAGTGGGTTGTCTAGCAGATGAAGCCTTGTAGTGAGTATATTGGCCAGAAGTGAGACCTGGGGCTCCCCGAGAGCAGAGGTGATCTTTCCTCAGGGCTGAGAAGGGAAGGAGGGGAGAGATGGTAAGGAGAGAACAGAGTTCAACTTCTCAGAAAAAATGAAATTGGTGCCCAAGCTCTGACAGAATTCCTAAAGAATCAGTTTTGTAAGTTGTGAAACATAGGCTTTCGTTCTGTGATCGTGAAAAATCACAAATTTAGAATCAAGATAGAAAATAAAACCAAAGAAAGACTATAAAAACTTTTACAATCTCTCCTACAGTTAAAAGTTTTAATCCCATGGTCTGGCACACAGGAAGAGCTCAGCGAATGGTGGTTGAAGGAATGAACCATGTGCATGCTCCTAGAGTTGTACTAGCCCCAACCAAGAACTTGAAACTCCTAACCCAACTGGCAACTACAAGCAGGGTCTGGGTGGGTAACAATGGTTTTTTTTTNCGAGCTGTCAAGCCTGCAGTCAATTCCTAGCTCTCCACAGTTGCCTTGAAAAAGTCACAAATCTTGCAGTAGGATGAAACGACTTTACAAATAAATCGCTGTAGGGGTTTCTAAAGGAGGACACACCAGCCTGCCAAGCTGGGGTCCACTTTCTCCCCTGGCTGGTCTGGTGTTGCTTGTGGTCTGCCACGCCAAACTAAGGGCATATGGGGCCTCCAAGTCAATGGAGTGGGTTGTCTAGCAGATGAAGCCTTGTAGTGAGTATATTGGCCAGAAGTGAGACCTGGGGCTCCCCGAGAGCAGAGGTGATCTTTCCTCAGGGCTGAGAAGGGAAGGAGGGGAGAGATGGTAAGGAGAGAACAGAGTTCAACTTCTCAGAAAAAATGAAATTGGTGCCCAAGCTCTGACAGAATTCCTAAAGAATCAGTTTTGTAAGTTGTGAAACATAGGCTTTCGTTCTGTGATCGTGAAAAATCACAAATTTAGAATCAAGATAGAAAATAAAACCAAAGAAAGACTATAAAAACTTTTACAATCTCTCCTACAGTTAAAAGTTTTAATCCCATGGTCTGGCACACAGGAAGAGCTCAGCGAATGGTGGTTGAAGGAATGAACCATGTGCATGCTCCTAGAGTTGTACTAGCCCCAACCAAGAACTTGAAACTCCTAACCCAACTGGCAACTACAAGCAGGGTCTGGGTGGGTAACAGTGGTTTTTTTTTAAAAAAAAAAAAAAAAAAAAAAAGCAAAATGCTGCTGCACCTTTGCTAGGAATGCCCCTGCCAGAGTGATGCTAGCACCTACTATATGGGCCTTTAGTCACCTTCCTCGCCCAAAGTCAAGCAGACTAGGTCAGATAAAACTGTTCAAACCAAGAGATAAAACTGTTCAAACCAAGGCAGATGCCAGTGCTTGCTGTGGTTTGTTTTTGTCCTCCAAGCTTGCTCTATTCTACTCCCCACGAAATGCCATCAAAAATCTGTGGTTTCTTAAGCTCAACCCCCAGGGCAGGTGGGGGGGAGGTGAAATTGGGCAAGACTATAGGAGAGTATATAAAAGTTCTCATCATTTTTCTTTGCTTTTATCTTGATTCCAAGGCCCTGTATCCCAGCAGCCCTTCAGGAAATGGTACAGTGGATATTTCCAGAGCCAGGTACACTTTCAATTCCTAGTTCTAAAACCTAAAGAGCATTTGGTTTTCTGAAATGCTACCCAGAAGTCAGTGTCAGCATCATATCCATCTAACCCATCAATTCAGTTCAGTTGCTCGGTTGTGTCCGACTCTTTGTGACCCCATGAATCGCAGCATGCCAGGCCTCCCTGTCCATCACCAACTCCCGGAGTTCACTCAGACTCACGTCCATCGAGTCCGTGATGCCATCCAGCCATCTCATCCTTGGTCGTCTCCTTCTCCTCCTGCCCCCAATCCCTCCCAGCATCAGAGTCTTTTCCAATGAGTCAACTCTTCACATGAGGTGGCCAAAGTACTGGAGTTTCAGCTTCAGCATCATTCCTTCCAAAGAAATCCCAGGGCTGATCTCCTTCAGAATGGACTGGTTGGATCTCCTTGCAGTCCAAGGGACTCGCAAGAGTCTTCTCCAACACCACAGTTCAAAAGCATCAATTCTTCGGTGCTCAGCTTTCTTCACAGTCCAACTCTCACATCCATACATGACCACAGGAAAAACCATAGCCTTGACTAGACGGACCTTTATTGGCAAAATAATGTCTCTGCTTTTGAATATACTATCTAGGTTGGTCATAACTTTTCTTCCAAGGAGTAAGCGTCTTTTAATTTCATGGCTGTAGGGACCCATGAAGGTCTGAAGACCGTGAACCAGAGTAGGTGAAGACACACCCAATTGCACAGGGTTGACCAGGACCTTGGGCACACGTGCTCCCTGCAGAGCAGCCTTCCTCTCCAACTTCTGTTCCCACTGGAACAGAAGACTCCTGTACAGAGTCCTATTCCTGGTCTTTCTGACTCCACACATCGCATGTGTTACAGAGCAGTGTGTGGGAACACCTGGGGGTCGCCACAAAGGAGCAAGTGGGAACAGCTGGGGTTCCGGTACAGGTCAGTGCTGGAGTGCTTGGGGGCCTCAGCAGAGCAGCCACGCTCTTCCTGGCCCTCCCAGTAGTGAACATTTTGGTCAGTAAGCTCACCACGATGTGTGTGATGTGGCGAGACCAGAATGGCAGCTCTTCAGGAAAGCAGGGACAGCCTCTCTGCTCCCGGCCAATACTTTTCATTTCACTGCTCAGAGGACACCCCTGCTTCTTCTCCAAACACAGACTCAAACCCATCTACTCTTCCCCGGTCTTACCTAAATCAGTGTAACGAGTCACCGTCCACTTAGCTGCCCAGCCTGGGAAGTATCCTTGTCTCCGAGCCCCCCCAACCACTCCCCGATTCCCTACCCCAGTATCTGATCCGTCCTGGGGACTCTAACTCTGGTCAGAGCAACCAGAGAAACACCATGCAAGCCACATACAGCGTTTAAAATTTTCTAGTGGTCACACTGAAAAATCAGGTAGAAATCATTTTATAATATCTTTTTTAACACAATATACCCATGATATTATCAACACAGAATCAATATGAAATTATTAATAGTGTTTATATATTGTCTTATACCAAGTCTCCTAAATCTAGTGTATGTCTTCTATTTACTACGCACACCAGCACAGACTACCCACCACTCAGGCACTCAGGAGGCACATGTGTGAGTGGCTACTGTGTATCAGACAGTGCATGTTGAGGGCCCTCAGACTGGCTCCCTGATTTTCCTCTGCCCAGCTAACAAGCCTCCACATTGTCATCTACCTTCCTTCTAGAACATCAAGCTCAACCAAATAGATGTCATCTTCACATCTTGTAAAGATGAAAAGTGAACAACTACCATTCACTGAGCAATGCCTCCTATAGGCCACAATCCATAATTTGCCTGCTTTGATATAATTCTCACAGTGGCCCTGTACAGTAGGTGTACAACCATTTTATAAATGAGGAAATTAAAGCTCAGAGTGATTTAATATTTTGTCCAAGATCACACAGATGGAAAACCATAGAGTTAAGATTTGAATGAGGTCTGGCTGACTCTTAAAAACTCTTTTCACTCTACCATACTGATTTAAATAAGGTGGAATAACCGATGGACTACTGTGCAGCCATTAAAAGTGATAATTAGATCAAGTAGCAACATGAAAAATGTTTAGAAGATATTAAGGAAAAAACAGATCTCATTTTGTTAAAAGCATTCAAGCACTTGGGTGAGGGGCCTGGAAGGGAATATGAAACAAATAAAAGCTGATTTCAAAGCTGATTTGAAAATGTGAAGGAATTAGGACTGATTTTTCTCTCCTTTTGAGTTCAGTTAAAAACAAACAAGCAAATGAGCTAATAAGACTCACATCTTTGATAGCTTCCCAAACTTGAAATATGACTAAATAAGGTTCAAACTCCTTCACACAACCTTGCAGGCTCTTTATAACTGGGCTGCAGTCAACCTTCCCCTTGTCTTCCTCCCACAAGTCCTAAACCCTGGGCAAGCTGCTTTTTCACACTTTCCTTCTCCCAGCAACATCTTCTCCCTTCATTATCCTTCAAAACTGACCTCCACATCACTGTATAATGCCTCTAGTAACTATTTCTCATCCCGGCTTCCACAGCAGTTTGCACACCTTCTGCAACATTTCCATGATGATATGTGGATTTGTCTGTGATGTGTCTCTTTTCCCAGAATACAAACTTCCCGAAGGCAAGGATGTGTCCAATTTATCTCAGCAACCCTAGCACCTAGAAAAGCCTTGGCACATTAGGGGCTCAGTCAATGTCTGCTGAACCAAAGGGTTTATCCAGATTAGAAATTTGGGATTGAGAAAAAACGTTCATCTGACCCACGAACCTATAGAAGGAATGCACAGACACGTTTATCAGTGGTGGAACCAAGGGGTTTTTCTATGGGGAAACGACTTTAATGGTGGCCTTTATTTTTCAAACCCAAATGGCCCTTGGATGAGTAGGCAGCTCTTGTGGAGGGCCACGTGCCCCAGCATATGCTCTTGAGGTTTCATTCAAGAGCCTTCTTTATTTTGGAAGAAGAGATAAGAAGGAGAACAAACACCCAACTAAGCCTCAAACTTCAGGCTTCCTGTAGCCCCTGAACTGCAAGGAATCTCATCTAGGATGATACTGTGATTGGGTTTCATCTAGCCAGTGTCAACATGGCCTGAGCTTGAGGCCAGTGTGGAAGGAGGCAAGCAGAGAGGGATGGGAGAAGGAGAAAGAAAGCTGTTAAGTGAGAAAGAGGACAAGTTGAGGCCTGAACGGCAAGCATGGGGAGGGTAGGAGAGATGAGAGCAGAGCTGTGGGTAAGGCCACTGGATATGCTGAGCACGCACTCTGTGCCCAGCCCAGTGCTAGGGCGCACATACATGATCACTGTCACAGCGCAGGGAGTGCTGCTGTTCCCTTAGAGATAGGGAGAGAGGTTATTAAAACCCCTCTTGATGCTTTACTGCAAAAGGACATTAGGGCTCATCTGAAATTTGTATCATAGACAGAGCTTCTCTACTCTGACAACAATGAAACTCTGTAGGGTCAGGGTTTGAAAAACCTCGGGTTTGGCTAGGAGCTCTGCCACTTCCAATCTACCCTTGATAGGGGGGTTGCTGTTGCTAAGTCGCGTCAGTCGTGTCCGACTCTGTGCGACCCCATAGATGGCAGCCCACCAGGCTCCCCTGTCCCTGGGATTCTCCAGGCAAGAACACTGGAGTGGGTTGCCATTTCCTTCTCCAATGCATGAAAGTGAAAAGTGAAAGTGAAGTCGCTCAGTCATGTCCGATCCTCAGCGACCCCATGGGCTGCAGCCCACCAGGCTCCTCCATCCATGGGATTTTCCAGGCAAGAGTACTGGAGTGGGGTGCCACTGCCTTCTCCGTGATAGGGGGGTGCCTTTGGGTAAATTGCTTAGTATTTTCTGCTGAAAGCCACTCACTGCAGGTCTAATTTCACACAGTGGCATTGCCACCTGGTGGGCTTTGAGATTAATGTCCTTTAAGACTTAAGGACATGTTGCATTTGAACTCCAGACACACGTGCTATGTTCTCTTTCCTCGTTGCTCCTCGTAAGCTGTATACAACGAAGCAACGGCATGATGTTACTGCCCTACGACACATGCATCAGAAGTTCAAGAAATACTCTTTGTTGGAAAAAAGCAGTAACACTTACACTCTATAGTGCTTCACAGAACCTCCCAACAGCCTGATGAGATAGGAGATCCTCAGACGGTACTATAATTCCCAAGTTTGTGGCAAGACAATTCTAGCCTCTCCATCTCCACCCAACACTAGTCAACATTTATATCACTTAAGCTAATAACCTCTCCTGCCATCCCCCCGTTTATGCCCTCTCTCTGCACTTTCTTGATGATGATAATGATGATAATGATGATAATTTCTCTGTGGTGTCTCTACTTGTTCGCAGAGAAAAGGGAAAGATGCCTGTCAGACTGCAGGTCATTTGAGAAAGGAAGTTATGGAGAAGTGTGTTTATAGAAAGGAAAACACACCCTCAGCCCCTCTGTAACCCTTCCTCACTCCCAGCCCCAGAATGGACCCCACCTCCAACCTCATCAGTTAGTGCACAAAGCCACAACAAACCATCTACTCTTTTTGCACCTACCTGTTTCTAATCACAGCTTATGGCCCAGGCTATGGCCAAACAAGTAAACAATAAAGTAAAATGGTTAACAGTGACTGGAGAGGAAACAGGAGCATCTGCCTCCAAGGCTTTTGATGTACATGGCTGATGTGAGAGCCAATGTAAAGGAGTTAATTAGAGCTCCGGGAGACTGCACCAGCAGTACATAAACCAGTCCCAGACCCGATCAGCACTTATGGCAGATCTTAACAGCTTAAGTCCTATCTCTTAGGACAAAGGACTTTGGACAAGTGAGCCGTGTGTGAACACAAACCTTGCTATCATAAGCCACCTGAAGAGAAGAAGGCCAGAACACGGATTCCGCTGAAAGGTGCCCACTGAGACAATGGAACTCTGGGAAGAACAGGATGTATTATCCCAGGAAATACACCTGAGAGCAAGTCTGCAACATACACAGAACCACAGGAAAGGCATTTTTCACAAACGATCCAGAAACTAACAGGATTTGGCTCCAAAGAAGAGTAAGACAGACAAGGCTGCTCTGCTTAGTGTTCACGTTGAGTGGAGCAGATAAAAGAGCTGGCAACGCCAAAGTCACTCCTGACAAGAGGTACAAATCCCAGGGTGGGCTTAGGGCAGGATTCAGGTCAGTTCAGCAAAACCACACGAAGCACCCACTAGGTGCCACGCACTGTATGGAGGGTGGAGGGGATGGAGAGAAAACCAGGCAGTTTTCCATCCTTAAAGAACTTGGAAGCTAGTCAGCATTCACTTTGACAACATCTTTCTACTTTACTCAATGTGGCAGGGCCTCGAAAAAAGATCAAAGACAGACTGGGTTTTATAAAGTGCAGGCAAAGAACCAGAACTACTAGCAAAGGCGACAGTCATGACAAAAAAAAAAACGTGGCACACACTTGAGCACATGCACACACCCACACATGTGTACGCTCAGGCCCAGCCCAGCACAGAAGGTCAGTCCTCCAACTTAGTGCTTTTCACAAGTGCTAAAAGAATCCCCCTTCCCATCATCCATGCTCATTCCTTGCATAGTCCTGGGAGATTTGTCCTGGGAGGAGGAGGGAAGAGAGTGTGAGGAGAAGCAGGCACCCAAGGAAACTGGCTTCCCTTCACCAGGCACGTGCCCAGCATCCACTCTATGTCAGGCAGTAGTCGGGCCAGAAGCTCTTGTCACATTGCACTTATCGCTAGAAGCACCATCATGGTAATTGTTTACTGGCTACTGGACCAAAGGCTTCAGGGATCAGGAATGTCAGTGATCTTATTACAGGGACATCTTCAGTGTCTAACACTAGGTATTCAGCAAAGACCTGCTGAGTGAATGAACAACAAGTGGAGACCCAAAAGTGAAAGGGTATGGTAGAGAGGAGAGAAAAGTGTAGTCACACAGTCAAGAGGGAACTTTTTCTTAGGACTTTGACAGGTGTTGAAAATACTGATTGACTCTGTTGCTGCTGCTGCTAAGTCATTTCAGTCATGTTCGACTCTGTGCGACCCCATGGACTGCAGCCTTCCAGGCTCCTCCGTCCATGGGATTTTCCAGGCAAGAGTACTGGAGTGGGGTGCCATTGCCTTCTCCGACTTACCGTTAGGCAGCATAATTACCACCAATTCCAACTAAGCAGCCACCTGCAGTTGATTTATAGGCCCCTTCCTCATGATTAGCAGCAAAGGCCCCACACCTGTACCTTCCTCAAGACTCAAAATTGGCCTCAGGTTCTGTGACCCAGAGTGATGAGGCCCAGGCTGCCGCTCCTTGACCTGTGTGCTTCTGAGGCTGATTCAAGGGAAGTGCTGTGCGAGACCAGCCCCAACTTCAACACACTCACACATCAACCCCTAACACACAGACACACATGCCCCCCACCCCGAAACAAGCTCGTGCACGCCGGCAGAAAATCTGAAACATTCAACTGAAAAGCTGAGCCATGGGGCAAAATGGCTGAACTGCTAAGTCAGGGCCTGACGGGATCAGAAGCTGCCTCTTTTCAGTTGGCCTCTGACCCAACTGCACTGTGAAACTGGCAGTGTCTCTCCTAGACTCTCCTGCAAGCAGGAAACCCTGACCCCGACATTCAGGAGGAGGCATTTTGACATGGGACAATAAAATCTCTCACACAAGAACACTGAAGCAAAAACATCACATTAGCAAATTATCTAGAGTAACAATTGGTACGAAGCAGCTTTTCAATAAATGACAGCAACTCATTCAATCTGAATAACTTCCTTTAGGGTTACTTGAGGAAGGCCTTCCATTAGTCTGATCCCTGTTGCAGATTCGCTTCTGGTATTTCAACAAAAGAGGTTTAACAACAGGTAAATATCTCAGGGGCCAGACCCTGCCTCCCAGGCTTCGCAGGCACCCTGCTCTGGGCATGTACACTCAGTGCCTCTAGGACAGGCCACAGACACATACACACACACGTGTGCACATGCGCTAACGCCTGTCTCTTATACACATCTAGATGTGTATAAGAGACAGGTGTGGTGGGTGGGCATGGCCCACCGGGGCCTCAGACTCCTTCCTGCTTATTCAGCTTTCTATGCCTAGGTACCCGCCCCTACCTACCTATCCCCCAGCACCCATCCCAGTCAGTTTAAGGGCATTCAAGTCAGCAACACCTACCTCCCCGAGCTGTCAAGCCTGCAGTCAATTCCTAGCTCTCCACAGTTGCCTTGAAAAAGTCACAAATCTTGCAGTAGGATGAAACGACTTTACAAATAAATCGCTGTAGGGGTTTCTAAAGGAGGACACACCAGCCTGCCAAGCTGGGGTCCACTTTCTCCCCTGGCTGGTCTGGTGTTGCTTGTGGTCTGCCACGCCAAACTAAGGGCATATGGGGCCTCCAAGTCAATGGAGTGGGTTGTCTAGCAGATGAAGCCTTGTAGTGAGTATATTGGCCAGAAGTGAGACCTGGGGCTCCCCGAGAGCAGAGGTGATCTTTCCTCAGGGCTGAGAAGGGAAGGAGGGGAGAGATGGTAAGGAGAGAACAGAGTTCAACTTCTCAGAAAAAATGAAATTGGTGCCCAAGCTCTGACAGAATTCCTAAAGAATCAGTTTTGTAAGTTGTGAAACATAGGCTTTCGTTCTGTGATCGTGAAAAATCACAAATTTAGAATCAAGATAGAAAATAAAACCAAAGAAAGACTATAAAAACTTTTACAATCTCTCCTACAGTTAAAAGTTTTAATCCCATGGTCTGGCACACAGGAAGAGCTCAGCGAATGGTGGTTGAAGGAATGAACCATGTGCATGCTCCTAGAGTTGTACTAGCCCCAACCAAGAACTTGAAACTCCTAACCCAACTGGCAACTACAAGCAGGGTCTGGGTGGGTAACAATGGTTTTTTTTTACCCCCACCCCGAAACAAGCTCGTGCACGCCGGCAGAAAATCTGAAACATTCAACTGAAAAGCTGAGCCATGGGGCAAAATGGCTGAACTGCTAAGTCAGGGCCTGACGGGATCAGAAGCTGCCTCTTTTCAGTTGGCCTCTGACCCAACTGCACTGTGAAACTGGCAGTGTCTCTCCTAGACTCTCCTGCAAGCAGGAAACCCTGACCCCGACATTCAGGAGGAGGCATTTTGACATGGGACAATAAAATCTCTCACACAAGAACACTGAAGCAAAAACATCACATTAGCAAATTATCTAGAGTAACAATTGGTACGAAGCAGCTTTTCAATAAATGACAGCAACTCATTCAATCTGAATAACTTCCTTTAGGGTTACTTGAGGAAGGCCTTCCATTAGTCTGATCCCTGTTGCAGATTCGCTTCTGGTATTTCAACAAAAGAGGTTTAACAACAGGTAAATATCTCAGGGGCCAGACCCTGCCTCCCAGGCTTCGCAGGCACCCTGCTCTGGGCATGTACACTCAGTGCCTCTAGGACAGGCCACAGACACATACACACACACGTGTGCACATGCGCTAACGCAGCAAACAACTCCAGCTACACTCAGTGCCTCTAGGACAGGCCACACACACACACACACACACACACACGCAAACACGCGTGCGCGTGCACATGCGCTAACGCAGCAAACAACTCCAGCTCTCCAGCTGGTAAGTACACTTTGGCATCATGACAGTTTACTTTTTTCCTATCTGACCTCATACAAACAGACTTTCTTCACCTCTCTGACCCCCAAACATACACATTCATTCCCTCACCCACCCCCAATCTTCCTCACTTAGAAAGCTCTTTTAAACCACCTAAAACGTCAAATTAGTACCAATCTGGAAACCTGAAGCATGCTCCAGTCCAACTGTCTGTCCTTGTCTTCTGCTGGAAGTGTGGGACCCCAACTCCCGTCAGCTCTCCCCAGCATGTGAAGCCCAGTGGTCTGCAGGGCTGGCACACGCAGAGAAAGCAAACACCTGGCATCATGCCAGTGGGTCAGGCACCACTATTTACAGCCTAACAAAGTGTGGGGGGCGAGGGGTGGGCGAGTTGTCCAAGGGTTGGGCAGAAGGGGTGGGGAGAGTCTGAGCCGCTCCTCCCGGGCTCACAGCTGTGGAGGATCCCTGCTGCCGCCCCACAGGCCCAGGTGCGCACCGTCCTGTGTGACTAATACCAGGGCTGTGCTGGAGCCTCCCAGGGCAGAGTCTACACATTACCAGAGCCTCAGCGTCTATCACACGCTTGGCACCTAGTAGGAGCACACGTTTTGTTAATTAAATGAGCAGATGAGCTTCTTTCTTCCTGCCTACCCCATGAGGCTGCAGTTGGAGGAGCAGGAGGAGGTGGAGGGAAGGTTGGTAAGGAATGCCTAAAACAGCACTTCTAAAAACCTATCATGGGTTAAAATGGGCTAACAAAAAGAATTCAGGGAAACCCTGTTAAGAAAATCAACTTAGGTGTCTTTAGTGCAGGCCTTGTCAGAGCCTTTAATATGCTATTACACATGGTGAATCATCAAGAGGGGGACTGAGGCTGAAATCGCTTAACCACAGGCCTGGACTGACTTGACCACAGGCCTGGACTGACTTGACCACATTCCTCTCTTTTCTCAGAGTGCCATTAGTAAGGAGAATTTCATCAAATACACTTTGGGAAATGTTGGCCTAAGAGGTTCCTGGAGAATATCCCAAAAGCAATTTGTAAAACAGCATCCCATGTTTGTAATTTTTAAAAATCACATGTGAATATGTGGTGTACAGCTATTTGGGTTGTCACAGGATAAGGTCAGGAGACACTTAAATGTTAACATCAGTTGTTTCTGAGGAGTAGGAGATTTGTACTTTTTATGTTTAACACTTCAGAAACACTCAAAGTGGGTACATAGTTATCACTTTTGTAATTAAAAAGATAAATTAAAAATAAAACTGTCCCCAAATATTATCACATCATCACTGAAAATTTATCCTCCCCTAGGCCTGGGACCTCATTTCCTAACAACTCCTTGGGCTATAAAATGTTGCTTTTTGCTCCATGATCACAACTATAGAGTTTCCTGTATCCATTTCTAAAGTCAACTCCTCTGGCTTGTAAAGAACCTCTCCCCAAATTCCAGGATTCTGTTGCTTCCACACAAGAGGGACAAGTATTTTGGAAAAAATGAAAGTACATTTAATATTCTTTTAACAACCTACACAACCCTGAAATTTACTTTGTTTAGTAAGTTATACAACATATCCATCAAGCACTTAGTTTGCTGAAATTACGATGCAGGGCATACTAACATTTAAAGATTGCCTTTCTTTTTTCCTGCTAAATCACTGATTTCCTAATTTAACTGATTTGTAAACATAATTAAAAGTCATCCTGATTTAGTGAGCATAACACACCAGGTTCTATCGCAATATGAGATTATAGCAACTATTCAGAATTGGAACAAATATTCAATCTTAGCATAAAAGAGTATATGACAATTTGTTGAGTTACTATGTGTGAGACAATGTGCACATATTATCTTGTCTAACCTCTGCCTCTGTGAAGTATTACTCAGTCATGTCTGGCTCTTGGCGACTCCATGAACTGTAGTCTGCCAGGCTCCTCTGTCCATGGAATTCTCCAGGCAAGAATACTGGAGTGGGTTGCTACTTCATTCTCCAGGGGATCTTCCTGACCCAGGGATAGAACCTGTGTCTCCTGCATTGGCAGGCAGATTCTTTACCATCTGAGCCACCAGAGGGATCTACCTCTGTGAAAGAGGTAATATTGTCATCCCCATTCTACAGATGCAGCAACTGAGGCTTAGAGATCTTACGCATCTTACTCAAGGAAAGGAATCAAAGCCAAGGTTATCTACTTCCTCTGCCTGCTGGTCTTGGAGTCTCTGATAGACTCAAGCAGGCAAACCAAAAAAGGAAATTGAGGAAGGCTGAAAAAAACAAACCCCAAATCAGTCTGAGTTGGAGTCATGCACTAGCCACGTTTCAGGAGGGATTGGTTCAACAGGTCCCACAATGCACTCTGCAGCCAGTTTTTGAAGATGCACTGTCCCCCACCCCATCTGAGTTAGTCCTGAGGTCTGAGCACCTCAATCCCATCCAAAAGTTGGCAGCAGCCCACTGAGTCTGGCTCCAAGTAATATGCACCAGCATGTAGCGAGAAACAATAAAATTCTTCCGTTTCTTAATCTGGCCTCTCTCATCTTCCTTCTGTTCTTTCACAATAGCCATAAGACTGGAGGTTCCCAACGCTGGCTGCTTAGAACAATCATACAGGGACACTAAACACATCAATGCCTGAGCGACACCTCGGGCACATTCAGGAAGAACCTGTGGAGGTGGGGCCCCGGCGTCAGCATTTTCAGACCTCTCTCCTGAAAACTGTAATGTGCAGCCAGGGTTGGGAACCGTTGGGAGTCTCTGCCATGGATGTGCTGGTCACTGGGACAATGAAGGCCTTCCAGAAATGCCCAGGCTGCACTGGACGCCATGGTTGAAACTGTGGAATTGTGAGCTTTGTATAAAGATGTTCCCTGATGTATTATTTTTAGAGAAATTTTTGCCATTTTTAAAGCTAAAAAATTTTTTTATTCTACAAACTGAATATCTTAATATATTTTAATGAATAAAACATTTTCTCACCGTTTCTCTCAGGTCTCTCCAGATATTTTCTGGACTTTAAGATTCCTAGTTTTCTCCTCTTCCCACAGAAATAAAAACCCAAAAGGAGACCACCACTGCAAAGAGCATCTACTTTGGGGGCCAATACAACTTCCATGGTAGCAGATACTCCAACAGGTCCCTGGGCCAGAGTCATCTCTGCTGGGGTCACCCCCACTTTGGGGGGCAGGGAGGTTAGCAGGAGACTAGCAGTTTTCCAAGCATATGCACGTGTTAGCATTTGCACATGAAAACCTGAAATGCATTCCCTTAACAAACTCAGAACAGTCTCAGGGGCTCACAGACCACCAGGAAGTGGAACAGGTGTGGGCCATCTAGGGGTCCCACACCCACTTGACACCAGATTGCACCAGAGGGCTTTGGCTCCCCAGGAACTGGCTTTCTGACATCCCAAAGAGCTAACAACTTAGCCTTCCCCAAGGAATGGATTTTCAGTTTGGCCCCTGCAGGGAAGGCGACAACTCCCCACCCCCACCTAGAGATGTGGGTCCCACCCCACCCCTCCCCATCTGCGGTCCTCCCACTCCAGGAATGAAGCTGCTGCTGCCCGGCATATACCCAGACTGGTTTCATCTCCTTCCAAATCCATTTTGCGTCTTAACTTCTGCCAAGAATAAAAACTGAAACACTCACATACACATCATGCGTGTATGGGAGGGGAGGACAGAGCTGGAAGTTTAAACGGAAAAAGACCAGGCAGGGAAGGGGAGGGGTAGGTCGCTGATGAAAGTCAGGGCTTGAGACCTCCCTGGGGTCTGTGTGGGCCCTGGAACACCCTGCCTGAGGCCCCTGTTGGTAAATACCCGGGGTCACGCCTCCAGTGGCTCCAATACCAGTTTCACACCACCCCACCCCTGCCCAGGGGGCCACAGAGCAGCTGAGCTGCGCAGCACTCCACAGGCCAGAAGCAGACTCTGGTCCTCACACTTGGACGGGCCGGCTTCTTGCCAACTCCCAAATGAATAAAACAGTGCTTCTGGGCCCTGGTGGTGCAGGCGGCTTGCAGACTGCTTGTGACCACCCAGAAAAACAGGGCTGGAGCTGGAGTCACCATGCTTAGACTCCTATCCCCGATGCTCTGGCCTGCAGACGCCTAACCTGGGGGCCAGGCAGAGCTCCAATCCAGCTCTCTCCCTTCTCTCTTGCTGCTGACTTCTTCCTTTTGGGCAAAACCAGGAGCCCCTGCACTATAGAACAATCACACCTGATCCTTCACCCACTGAGAACTCCCCTGGGAGTTCTGGGAGGGTTCAGATAACAGCCCCTGACTCAACTCGGTGGTTCATATGGTAAAGAATCTGCCTGCAAGGCAGGAAACCGAGGTTCAATCCCTGGGTGGGGAAGATCCCCTGGAGAAGGGAATGCAACTCACTCCAGTATTCTTGCCTGGACAATCCAGGCAGAGGAGCCTGGAGGGCTACAGTCCCTGGGGGTCACAAACAGTCAGACGTGACTAACACTTTCACTCACTTTACTCAACTCTAAACCCCATCAACTGCCCTCTTTCCTCCCCAAATGGTGAACTAAGTACTCACATCACTTACAACTGTCCAGATGGAACCCATCCTGACTCATATAACCCCTTGCCTGACACAAGGCAACATGTATTGAGTGCTTGTCGGTCAACATGTATTGACTGCTCATTCAGTATTAAGCTCTGTGGATCCAAAGATAAAGTCCAAGCTTTCTCTAAGAGCTCAGCATCTGCTAAAGGAGATACACAAACATCTCAGAGTAGCTTAGAGCAACTGAGACTCAAACCCGAGTGCCCTGGACTGGTGTTCTTTCCTTTACACACCCTTATTAGGAGGACATGGGGAGACTGGATCACACAGTGCTTTTGGAAAGGGGACCCTTGTGGCATTCATTTTTGCCCTATCTGCACACAGGGCAGAATAATGAAAACAAAGATTAAAAAAAAAAAAACCTCTTCTGTGTCTTGAAAATTGTTGAATCTGGATGATGGGTACACGGGGTTCATGATTCTCTTCTTTCTGCTCTTGTGTACTGAGTTTTTAAATAATACTAAAACTTGCTTTCTCTATAGGATGACTAGAACAAGACTGTCCCAAATCTCCTCAGTTCTTCACCAACTTCCAGGACACCCTTCCCCCGCTACCCCCCACGTCACCTCAGTTAAGCCGAACAGCACTGTCCGGCAGGTTTCCACGAGCATCCAGGTTCTAGTAATGGAGGGCAGTATACCCCTCTTCAGTCTTCAAAGGCTACCCAGTGTTGGGCCAAAGAGGCAGTCCCACCCCTTTCTTGGGAAAGGATTATAAACCAGCAGCTTATCTCAAAAGCCAAAGTAGTAACAATCATGATGGCAATAACGGTGAGATCTAGCGCCCGCTCTGAGCAGAGAGATCTTCCAATGAGAGAAGGTAGATAATGCGCTTCAGTGACCTCTTGCTTGGACTTGGGAAATATTGAGTCTGGGTTTTAAGCATCTTAAGGGCCCCAGGCATGGTGCTCAATATCTGTTGGCTGATCAACTGAAAGGCCACTCTTAAACGGTTAAGAACATGTATTTGGGGCCATGTGGAAGATGCCTGGAGGCACAAATAGCACTGCTCTCAGCAAGGCTTACTGCTGGGCCTCTGGAGAAGCAGCTCAGTGCAAAACCTGTGACTGAAGGGAGGCCGGACGAAGCGGGCATCATGAGTTTCAGAGGGTGGGAGACAGGTCAGAACCCCCGCCCGAGGAAGGGTCTCACACCTTATCTTGACTGAGTTTCAAAGAAACAAAGCCTCACTCTCACTGCCCCGTCTGGACCATGGGCGTCAGAGCCAGCACTTTGATTAGCCTCCTTGTGTGGGGAAAACGAGTTCTGCCTGCCTATCATGGTGGGTCAGGCTGGTCCTCTTACCTCCTGACTTTGAAAGCTGCATAACTCAGCAGTTCAGGAGCCACCCTATTCCGCGACCACGGAGACTTTGTCGAGAGAGGGGAGGAGGGTAGTGGTAAGCAAAACTGGGACCCTGCCCTAGTTCCCACCGGCTTTTTTCTGGAGAGAAACTACTATAGAGGACTCAGACCGCCCTGGAGACTTCCTTCCACCAGCACTCACTGGAGTCTCACGTGGCGAGGCCCACACCACACCTTCCGGCATAACCTACTCTAACAGGGACCATGCCATGGGGAGGTCCTGGCATGGCCCCCACAGTACAGAATGCCATTCCTTGTACTAAAAGGTGTGTTTTAAATATCACAAGATATTTATAAACTCAGTGCTTTTGAGATTTTTTTTTCCACCAAAAAATCATGGGGAAAAAAGCCCCCCGCCCCCACAAATGCTTTGTCAGATCATGTATTTATCTTTCAGTTTAGCAGACAAGGCCCCTAGCCTGGCTGCACCTACAGAAGCTGGTCTGGGATACCCCATCAGGACTCTCACTGTACATCCTGGGGGGATAGCGTGTGAGGGGGTGACTCAGGAGTGAAGGCTGGATTTGGTAGGAAACATAGGTTTCACCCTCACATGTTTACCAGTTTTCTGTCCTCAGCCTCCACAGGCAAAGTCAGACAAGGGCCAAGCCTCCCATGTGTCGATGGCCAATGATCAGTTACAGCCTTCCAGACGCTGGAGGGACAGCCAGGAAGACAAGGAGGGGCTGGGCGCACCACCCCGATTCCAAAATTAACAACAAAAGCAAGAATCTGTAGAGAATTCATCTCTCAAGAGTCTGAGGAGCACTAACTCCTCGGAAAAGACTCTGATGCTGGGAGGGATTGGGGGCAGGAGGAGAAGGGGACGACAGAGGATGAGATGGCTGGATGGCATCACCGACTCGATGGACGTGAGTTTGAGTGAACTCCGGGAGTCGGTGATGGACAGGGAGGCCTGGCGTGCTGCAGTTCATGGGGTCGCAGAGTCGGACACGACTGAGCAACTGAACTGAACTGAAACACTCCATTACACTAGTGTTCACCCTCTTGGTAACAAACCTGGACAGGTACTATTAGTCTCTGCTTCCACGGGGTACAAGTAGGAAGAACACTGAACGGCAGGCTGCAGATGGGAGGGTGGGCTCAGCAAAGAGCAAGCCAGAGGAGGAGGTGGGAAGAACTGAGGTCACGGGCGTGGAGCTTCTACAGTCTGAGAGCTGACTTTCCAAGGAGGCCGTGTCTTCTTTTTCCTGTGTACTGAATTCTGAGCCACCTGCCTGGTGTCCTTCGGAGGAAGAAGGTACCAGCTGGCCGTGGCTCTGTTTACTCCACACAGGGAGCAATGAAAGCTGGGGTCTAAGTTTCAGTCCCTGCTCCCCCGGGGTTGGCTCCCTCTCCATTTACCACTGCCTGGTTAGTAGTTTTCAGCCTGGTTCAACCAGATGGCCCAGTTGACCCCATTCACATGCACTGCCCTTTCCTCTGTGGTCCCCAGGTGGAGCAGGGTTGGAAGAGACCTTTTCTCTGCTCCCGTTACAAAATCCATCATTATCCCCATCCCCAGAGAGCCTTGCTATCAAGTGACTGGTGAGGACACTGAAAACTGGGGTTCTTGCCACCACACTCCCAAGAAATCCTCGTTTGCTTTTGAGGGTGACTGCAGAACGAAGCGCCTCTTGGCAGGGAAAATGCTTTCACTGTTTGTGCCGGATCATTCTTCCTCCTGAATGACCGCAAACCAGCCCTGGTGCTGGGTCCCCCTCAGGACTCGGCAGGCACACTGGGGCGGGGGCAGCGCCCTCAGAGGCTGCGGGAGCTGTGAGGCCGCCGGATGTGGTGTGGAGGAGTGCGGCCTGCCCTGCTTGCCCCAGGGGGTCACTTCCCCGCCGCTCCTCCGAAGCTCCAGAGCAAGTAAAACAAACTCCTGAGAAGGAAGGCAAACAGCCTGACGCAGGCTCCTCCTGTCTCTCTACTTAAGAGTGGGACGGAAGGTCTGCTCAGCTGATATCTCCAGATGTGGAACCAAAACACAGGCAGCAGCTGACAGTTCCCAGCCTGGGCTGAACTCCAGTAGCACCAGGACCAGGCGCGTTCCGCGGGCAACGACAGAGCGGCAGCACTGCAGACCCCCGGGTTCTGCGCAGGTGGTCTCCGCGCCCGCTGTGAGCCCACCCTTCATCAGCACCTTGTACCCCAGACGGATGGGGTGGGGGCGGCATGCTCAGAGAAGGCCATGCTTAAAAACTGACTGAAGGAGATGGCTAAGTGAAAGAAGCCAGTCTGGACCACATGTACTTGTGATGCCAACTACATGACATTCTGGAAATGAGCTACGAAGACTGTACAAAGCGCAGTGGTTACCAGCAACTGGGAGAGAAAAGGAAGGAAGGCCAAAGAGGTGGAGCACAGGGGATTTTTCGGCAGGAAAAACGATTATTTTGTCTGACACTGTAATAATGGTGGACATCGGTCATTATGCATTTGTCAAAATCATACATTGTATAACAAAAAATGAGTCTCAATGTAAACTATGGACTTTAATAATGATGTGTCAACACTGACTCATCAATTGTAACAAATGCATTACACCAATGTAAGATGTTAGTAATAGGAGCAATTGGTGGGGGTTGAGGATATGTGGCAACTCCCTGTAATTTTCACTTAATTTTTTATTATTAACCTAAACTACTTTTTTTTTTTTTAAGCCTATTAATTTCTTTTTAAGTTAAAAAAATCTGGAGGGGAAGCCCTGGACCATTCCCAGCAACCTGAGATGCTGTAGATGTTGGGTCTGGGGATCTCGGTAGTGTTAATTTCTCAAGCACATTTATTGCCAGCATGAGACCTCTTGGGATACTGGTCCCTATTTTTACTCTTCCTTAATTTCCAAATCTAGAACCAAGTCAGAAATGACTAAGATGAAGTCAGATCTACCCCCTCATGGGCAGACATCCAAACCTGCTCTTCCTTACACTTGCAGGCTGTCAACTCTGCCACTGCAGAGACCATGCCTGCTTCCTCTGTGCCTAGCACGGGGCCTAACTTCCACCAGGCCCCCATGTGTGGGGAACTGAACCACTCTCAAATTCATCCAGTGCTCCTCACGTCACAGATGCAACAGGCTAGGGTCAGGGTATGTGGAGGGCGTGATGGTGTGTGGAGTTTTCTCTGAATACAACAACGGAGAGTGTTGAGCAGAGAAGTGACCTCGCCTGGCTCCTCTTTTGCAAGCTGACACTGACTTTTCTATGAAGGATAAACTATGGGCAGGGAGGTCAGAGGTGAGTGAGGCAGGGAGAACACTTAGGAAGATATCTCAACAGACCAGGTAAGCAAATGTTGATGGAAGACGAGGATGGTGTGAAGTTGCAGGATTCTAAATACATCTTTGAAGCAAAGCCAAGATCATTTGCCAACTTATAGTGGAGTATGAGAGAAAGAACAGAGTCAAAGGGGACTCTCAAGTTTGGGGCCTAACCAGTAAAATGGAATGTGCTGAATCAGGGAAGAGGCAAAGGAGAAGCTGGGTGGAAGCTGTTTCCTCAGTGACCAGGCCCGAGGACTGGTACAGACGGGTGCCTCTCGGCTGGGGCCTTGCCCCATTGTGGGCTTCTCACTTTCACCATCTTCTCATTCCCTCATCACGACATAGCCTTGAGCCACTGGGGTTCCATCAGTGCGTCTTCTATCTACTCATCTTCCCAGCCACCCAATCCAGCAAGAACACTTCTTCCAATCTGTTTTTCTTTCCTTTCTTATTAACAGCCACCTTCTGTGAATGTTCACAGTGCTTTCTGTGTGCTTTATATGCAGTATCTTGCTGCCTTTTTGCAACCACTTTAAGAACCTAGGTTTTCAGAGTTTAGGTGACTAGCCCAGGGTTATACACCTAGCAACTGGCAAAGTCATGTACAAACCTGAGCCTGTCTGGTCCCAAAGCTCATCCTTAAATAGGATGCCACTCAATCTCCAACCTGGAAGTGGCCCCAGAAACACTACTGCCTCCTGCAAATATCATCTTTCTTCTGCACCTTTGTCTAATAAGATTCACTCCAAGCCTCTGTTCTCTCAGGTGGGGTCCCCCTGACACTCCTCAGACTCCTCTGTTTCTTCCTCTCTCAGGATCTTCTTGACATGAGATCTTTTCTTCTCTCCACTCCTGCTAGATGCTGAGACCCTCACTGTCTTTTCCCACAAGAGAGGGAAAAGCAGCTTGTCTGGAAACCTAACTGCCTTCAGTTCAGGCCCCCACTCTTAGAAAACAAATACACTTATATGTGGAATCTATTTTTTAAAAAAGGTACAAATGAACTTATTTACAAAACAGAAGTAGAGTCACAGACACAGAAAACACATTTGTGGTTACCAGGGGACAGGGGGAAAGGAGTAAATTGGGAGACCAGCACTGACACCTGTACACTGCTACATACAAAGTGGGCTTCCCTGGTGGCTCAGGTGGTCAAGAATCTGCCTGCAATACAGGAGTTCCAGGATCTGTCTCTGGGTCAGAAAGATTTCCCGGAGAAGGGAATGACTACCCACTGCAATGTTCTTGCCTGGAGAATCCCATGGACATAGGAGCATGGTGGGCTACAGCCTATAGGGTTGCAAAGAGTCGGACGCAACTGAGCGACTAAACATATATATAAAATAGATGCCTAATGAGAACCTACTATATAGCACAGGGAACTCTACTTAATACTTTGTAATGGCCAACATGGGAAAAGAATTAATTCACTTTGCTATACACCTGAAACTAATACAATACTGCAAATCAACTATGAAAATTGTGTTGAAAGTGTTAATTGCTCACTCATGCCCAATTCTTTGTGAACCCAGGGGCTTTATGACTCCATGATCACCAGACCAGTCCATGGACTTCTCCAGGAAAGAATACTGGAGTCGGCTGCCATTCCCTTCTCCAGGGGATGTTCCTGATCCAGGGATCAAACTCAGGTCTCCTGCACTGCAGGCTGATTCTTTACCATCTAAGCCACCAGGGAAGTCCACTATGCTAAATCAACTATACTCCAATAAAAAAGAAAAGAAAAGAAAAAAAAATAAACAGAGCCACAGAAGCGGGTGCAGCCCTTGGCCCAGACTCTGACCTCTGCCTACGTCCTCACGTGTCTTTTCTCCTAACTCATCTTGGGTGAGCACAGATGCCAGAGGCTTTTGAGTAGAACCTTCCGCATCAAAAGTGTTCCTTTGTGCATTTCTCTGCATCCTTATAGTGCCCCAGGAAGGCATCTTGTGAAGATGAGGTAATAAAGGCTCAGAGTTCCCACGGTTTCCTCTTGGTTATCCAACTAGTTGGTCAGATAATTATATATTAAACCCAGGTGTCCTGAGTCCCATCCCTGCACCTACACACACACACACACAACCATACCCACACCCACACCCACACACCCAGAACATCCTGGCTTCAGGTTTTCCACATTTGTTAAAGAAAAACAAGGAACCGAGGGCAACTGCAGGCTCATCACAGGCAAACCTCCCAGCTCTCTGAAGCCAGTAGGGAGAGTCGGTTTCGCTCTGCAGGTAACAGCCTGTAAAATTCTTTCTGCTGACTGCTCTGTGAGTATTTGCCTGGCAGGTACCATCTCCTGTCAGTTACTTGTCTGTCAAAGTTGCTACTTCCTTCCCCAGGGTATTTTTCTGTACAAGCTGCCACTTCTGACCAGGAAAAGTATCTGCTGGGCAAAACTCCTTTTTTCCCCTCACCCCACCAAGGCCCAGAGGACCTACTTGATCAGACTTGCAGAGATCCGAGGAGCCCGTGGATTTAGCTGGCACCTGCAGTGGAAGCAGAGACTCAGACAGCCAGTTCAGATGATGTCCCAGAGGGAAAAAAAAGCTGGGAGACACATTCCAAGAAGAGACCCAAGATAGCAGCAGCTTTCAGCACTGCCTGAGGAGCTGGACATCAGCTGGGTCTCAAGACCCGGCTTCCCTCATGCCTTGACTGCTGCGAAGCCAGTCAGGACCTTCCATTTGTGGCCCCAGTTTTCAATTCATGTCTCTTAAAGCAAGTCTCACAAAGGCTGCCACTGGCCCCTTGCACTTTGTTAGTTGCAAAAGAAACAGTTTTCCCAAGCTAAGGGAGCTCTGCTTAGAGAGAGTGATTGTCTGGATACTTTTTTTTTTTTCTTCTCAAAGCCTGAATTTTGGAGTTAGCAGCCCGGCCGTGCAATCTTGGCTCTGCCAGTTACCAGCTGTAAGACCACAACAGGTCCCTACAGTCGTTTAGGCTTCAGCTCCCTTATCTGCTGAGTAGGATCGTGCCGCCCCTCTTCACGGGACTGCTGGGGGGTTGCAGGACAGTGCTCACAGGACTAAGCACAGCACCCTGGCACGCAGCAGGTCTCACTAAATGGCAGGTCTTGTTCTCCACGTCATCAGAAGGAGGATGGAGGCAGGCAAAACTGCCTCTTTGCTCTGGGATCTGCCGGTCTCAGCCTGCCCTTGGGGTCCATAGATGATCCCCCGAATGGGGAATGATTCTTCCCTCTTGCCCTGAAGTAAGGGCACCTGCTGCTGACGTATGCTCGCCCTCTTTAGTGAGCATCTCCACATGTGCGCAACGCTTTGTTTGTAAAATCAGGGGAACAAAGATGAACTCCATCACAATACTGCCTTCAGCAACCTGTTCGTTCTTTTCACCCACACTCAAGACCTTTGTGGTGTCTCAGTGACAGGGAATTGGCTGCCACCCTTCTTGTTCCCCTTTGGGTAGGAGGGCTGAGCTCCCCACCCCGACTCTCTCCCATTGTTGAAGACCACCCAGTGAAACGTACTGGCAAGCTGCCACCGTCCAGGCAGGCGAAAGCCGGGCCTGATTACCCAGCCCGCGCCTCTGGAACAGAAGCCTACAGAACACAAGGCACCTGACTGTGGGGCTTTCACCTGGTGCTCACGACGGTGAGACCACCAACACTGTCCAGAAAGGGCTGCAGGTGACTGCTTGGCAGGCCTGTGCAATGGAAGAGCCATTAGACTCTACCTCTTGGCTGTAACACAGCGGATTTTTATGTAACTTGTTCACTACAAAACATCCATTCATAATGACAGAAGTAAACAGTCATGAATTTCCATCACTTTATGTGGTCTCACTTGCAAAATCAGGTACTGTGTTAACTGACTACATGACGAAATCCTCCTCACGTGAGCACAGGTGTGTAAAAAAAAGGACGCGCTCCCGTCACACCTCTGTGGGATGATAGTCATCAGACTGAAAAGTGGGGGAGATGCTTTGTGAAGTAATTAAGAGCAACCTCTGCTTTCACAGAAAAGTAATAAACTCAGAACCCCCCAATTTTCCTCTCCAATTAACTGTGACCCACACCTAATAAACCTGCTGGGATTGTAATGTTAGGTAAGTTCAGGCTAGTAAAGCCACTTGGCTGGGACTATTCTGGAAAAATATTGGCAGGCCAGGAAAGGTGAGGGAGTTGTCCCTTTAAGATTCCAATTTCAGCTTGGCCTGGGCAAGGGAACCTCCAAGGTCAGCTGGTTCCACACACCCTCCTCCTCTTACCTGGAGCTCCCATCCTGTCTAAGCCACCTTTTAGCAGTCAAGGAGGGTCCTGGGCAGATGGAGAGCCCAGGAACTTTTCTGTGTCCCTAAAATAAACATCTCACTTCCTACTCTGGGAATGACTTTGGAACTAAGCAAAACTACCCCAGACAGTAGAACAAAGGGCAAACAAAACTGAAAAGTGAAAAGATGAATTCAGGCACATGTTTCTGGCATTCACAGCTAAAGTCTGATGGATGAGAAAGAAAACACAATCACGTGTTTCTCCTTTGGCCCCTGAAAGCTATCAGTCACTGCTTTTAGAACATGGTCGAAGACTCACATTTCTGAGATTCTGGATTCAATGCAGAGATTCCAGTTTTTAACTTTACTAAAATAAAATTTTAAAAAATACTCTGAACTTGCAATATCCTTTCTTAAGAACTCTTCAGCCTATTATCCTCTGAGGAAAAGTACATTTGCAGGAAGGATGTTTCAGTCCTGCCAGCCCCACCTCGACAGACAGCCTGGGATACTAGCTCTCCCCACTCCAGAAGCCTTGCTTCACTACCCAGTCCAAGAACTCTCACACTGGAGTCTGCCTTGCTGTGCCTGCATGTCCTTTCCCTGCAGTCATGGAATTCTGGAAGGTGCGGGTTCCAGTATTAGTCCGGGCACTCAATAAAAACTGTGTTGAAAGGATGGAGGCTCCAACCGACACACGAGTCATCACCCTCATCTTGTCCACTGATGTCCAAACTCAGTTTGGAGGCGCATAAGCATTTCTTTGCCATATTTTCTGTTGCTCAACTCTTTTTAGATGATTTTTTTTTAATTCAATCCATATTGTGTACTTTCCTGTTACTAACCAGGAGAAGTGGTTGAGACTTTTCTCAACATTTTCTCTGGCAAGCAAGGTAAGTTGATTGTGAATCACGGGCTCTCATTTTTCTCCTGTGATTTCAAAACTCTTACTGCCCAATAACTTTGTCCCAAACATCAAAGACCTTCTTTGAAGATAAGGCCAAATTCTCCATTAGGAAAAGACAAACTATTTCCTAATTTTATTTCAGAAGACGGAATAAAGATGGAAGATGAAACGACATGGAATCCCTCTAGGTTTCGTGAGATAAACATTGCCCGGTACACCAGACCGGAAGGCGTTTGCTGTAATACCATTGGTAGACACATGAACACAGGGCTTTCCTCACCCACACCCAAGCAGGACTTTTCCACAGTAGTCTTAGACTCCAAATCCATAGTAAATGGTTTACATCCAACAGGTTGAACAGAATTTGGCTCAGGAAAGGAGAGTCCTCTTGGTCACCCGAGGGAAAACAAGCTCTGACTACAAGAGTAACTGAGTTGAACCAACCTGTTTTGTCCAGATTCTATGCAAAACTGGATCCTTCCAATACTGAAGGATGAGGAACATTCTATCCTCATGTGGCAACACAAACTATGAAAATATGACTGACCCAAGCAGCCAGACATGTTAGACTGTGGGCAAGAAACCTCACCTGCTTCTTCTACTTCATTGCTGATAGCCTCAGATGGTGTGAATGTTGACAAGACTTCATGGGTCATGGGTTCCAGGAAGTTTGTTCTGGGCCTGAGGAAAAAGAAAGTGTCTCAACCAAAATAAACAAACACTTTGAAAGTATTTGCTTTTTATAAGGTGTGTTGCTATAAACCAGACTAATTCCTTATTAATCCATTTTACAAATAAGAACATGGAGAAAAGGCAGTTTTTCCTAAATCATAGGCTTCCTTACATCTCCAGGTACCTGGACCTTTGCTAGAAATGGAATAAACAATGGATGAAGAATAAGGATTACCTTGAAAACAATCATTGATCTTACAAAACCATTACCGTTTTCATCAATATTTACCAAATATCTGTTAAGAATACATTATGAGCAGCCCTCATACAAAGTAAGGTGGGCTAACAGGGAAGGGGTTGGGGGTGGTAGGGCAGCAGGTGAGGAATGACCCCCACACACACCAAAATCAAGGGTCATCTAATAGATGGGTCAGGCTGGAATAGAAGGGTCCTATCAAGGTAATCATCATGAGACACAGCCACATGTGACAGGGGCTAAGAAATTTAGATTGTAAACTTAGAGCGATGACTTGTTTATGGGACTGATGAAGGATGGGCGGTGGCAGGGGGTGGGCATGCAGGGGCATTGGGTAGACAGCGGGGAGGCCAGCCATGTGTCAGCACAGCTGTCCGGGGCATGCAGAAGCATGGTGGTAGCAGGAAAGGAAAAGACGGTGGGATGGTAGAACAACAAAGGGAAGGGCAGGAGAGACCAGCAAGCTTAGGGAGGAGCTGACAGTAGTGGTGGAGACACAGGAATCGATCGGTTCGGTGGATGGAGTCAGTGTGAACGGAGTCCACAGCAGGGCCAGGGCTCCCTTCCAAGTTTCCTAATCCTCAGGGCAGTGCCACTTGAGATGGAGCCTTTAAGCCTTACTTCCTGATTCCCCCTCCCCTTCTCTACCCATTGCCAACCCTGAGGGCTCCAAGGAGGCTAGAGCCCTATTTAGGAAGGCTTTTTGTAAACATGGATTTCTAGATTAAAAACAAACACCATCTTCCATCGCACCCTCCAGCCTCAAATATTTGATTTAGCCTCATAAATGAAAATATTACATGTAAAGCCTCCATGGGGGGGACACTCTCAGGATTTAGCTTGTTCCCAGCAATAGCAAAGGGGACATACAGGCTGGATATACCTGTTCTCTATGAGACTTTGGTCAAAAATACAGAGACACTTCAGGCCTGACTACAGAGTCTACACTTTTACTGCAGCTATGTGAAAAGTCTGCGTGCACATGGATGAACAGGAGCAGTTGTGTTCTAGTACAGGAACATGAGTAATTTCAAAACACATTTTATTATTAGTAGATGCCTGTACAATAAATAATAATGGGGGGGGAGTACTTTGGAGAACCGTCCTTTGATGAAGAAAGCCTATTCAGGGACAAACAAGCTCCCAGACTGCGTGGGGTCTGATACGCTAGAAACGCCTGCTAAATGGCTTGCTGAATCGAAGCATGGAGATGACAAGAAGTTCCATGTGTTAAAGTAAATACATTTTAAAACCAGTAACAAGTCACTTTCATTTCTCTCCCTCCCCAATTTCCATTCCTCCGCTCACCTTCTTTTCCTAGATAGCAAGGAGGCTTGGAATTTGGGGGAAAGAAAACAAACTCCCAGTGTACAGTATCTTCTGGTGCCAGGTTAATACTTTCTTATTCAGAAGCCAGAAAGTACTGGAAGCAATTATCTAGTACACTTGGGTCCCCTTCAGCTTCTCGCTTGGTTAAAAGATACGGAAGGAAAAACTCTTATTTCTTAACCATCCTGGGGACTTTGTCAAGAACTGAACTCAGATCCCCAGGGCCCCATGAAAGAGTATGACCACCAGGCTCACGTCTCACCATCCCAGCTTACGCCCTGGGGATCCCCGGCAAAGTCCACTGAATTATTCCATGAGTAAAATCTCTTGCTCCTTCTTAGGGTATGGAAACCACAGGTAAGCTCTGAAGGGAACTAGAACATTTGAAAGAGCATTTCAAAGAAAGGAAAATTTCTGGACCCATCTGGAGGAGGGAAGAGAATATAAATTACCCTCTTAACACAAGTTGACCAACCAATCAACAGCTAAGCAGGGTTCTCTCTGTTCCCCCCTTTCCCCATCCCAGCTGTGGTCAAGGAAGCAACTATCCTGGCTTCTATCAACTTCCTCTCCCCAGTAAAGCCAACGCTGTGGCTTGGGCAATTTCTCCTGAGAAAATGTGTCTTGTAATGTTACTCTTCTGAGATCGCTTGACAGAGGATGAACAGGTCAGTGTCTCAACCCTCAGATTTTATAGGTGTAGATGGCCTCCAGCTTCTTAAAGAGCCAAGCTCTGAGCAATAAGTGTGGGCAGGAAATGTCAGCAAAGCAGCAACTCGTACTTCTTTCATTTTCCATACACTCACTCAAAACACTCATGCCGCAGGAAAACCGTAACTCCTGTGCTGTTCCCCCCACCTCCCTCCACCTCTGTCCCGGGGACCCCAAGGTGCTTCAAGGTTACCATGAGAACCTTCTGGGTTTCAATTATGAAACCATTAAAAAGTACCAATTATAAGACCTCAGAAACGTTCCTGGGAAACTTGTTACACACCTCAAAATGGTCAAACTCTTGCCTCAGATTCACTTTAAGTAAAGTTCAGAAAACAGGTCACACAGATGTTTGGGAGCCTGAGCCCCCACCTTAGTCCAAGGAGACTGTTTCATGCTGCCCTTGAGAAAATGAAGACTGATTTATTGGCTATACCCAAAGGGATGACAAACCATGACAGGGCTGGGCTGCCTGCAGGCCCCATCGTGGAATAAATCAGAAATGTGTGTGCATTCAAGAATTTTGAAAATTTCATTCATTCACCGGCTGATGTTCGCCAAGTTCTGGGTAACAAAGATCTAGGTGATGGATGTGAGCTGGGTACAGGGCACCTGGAGGCGGCACAAGGGTCTGAAACCAAAACATACTTTTCACTCAGTTCATTCAAAGAGGTAACTTCGGGTCAAAAACTTATTCGATCCCATCTGAGCTTGCTGTGAAGGGATGGGGGAGCAGCAGAATACCCCACCACACCCAGAAAGTGCCTGTTTAGGATTGCTGGTGTGTGGTTTGGGTATTCTTAGCTCTACTGCCACATCTCTGGAGGCACACAACCTTCCAAGCAACCCTGCCACTGTAACCCCATCCCCAAAACAAAACCAAGCAAACAAATCCCCAGGGCTCCTTAATCTCCTCCAGTTCCCTCCCCAACCCCCAATTCTCCTACCATCTGGAAGAGCAAATGAACACTGGCATCCTGAAAGTTAAGCAGAGCCTTCAAAAATCCAGCAGAAAAGTCTTCTTGGGTTTCCTGCCCTTCCCCACAGCCCCTTCCCACTTGTTCCAAGGGATCATTTCCCCACCTCTCACAGTTACACAAACAAACCCCCGCAAGAGCACAACCCCAGGAGGACGTTGCACGTGAAAACACACACACACACATTTGACCGCACGCTGACCACAGACACCTCTGGACACCCCCACTTCAGCCTCACCCCTTTCACCTTTCCAGCGGGGTATGTTCCCCTGGCGCTGTTTTGCTCCCAGTCCGTTCAGTCTATCTGAAAAAAAAAAAAAAAAAAAAAAAAATTTTTTTTTTAAACGCCAAGACAGTAAACTCCGACCCCACTAAGAGGCCAAAGGGGCGTGCGATAGTTTTGTGTATTTGCAGACTTCACGTGGGCTTCTCCCCACCGCACTGCTGCGCTCTGAGCCTGGAACTGATGTCAACATTTGGGGGAAGTTTGGGAGGCTGTCCCGGACCTTCTTCCACAAGGGAAGCTTCCGGGAATGATCGGCCAGACCGCGCCCGCAGGGAACGAGACGCAGCGCTCCGGGGCCCGGAGACGGCAACCCGGCACCCCGCAGCCAGCCTGGGCCGCAGTCCCCCGCCGCAGCCCGCGGGCAGGGCGCTCGGACCGCTCCCGCCGCCGGCGCGTCCCCATCAGCCACCCGCCGGCGCTTCCTCGGCATCGCTCGGCCTGCGGCCGCCAACCCGCCTCCTCCCCTCCCCAAATCAACAAACACAACTTTTTATGAAAAGAAAACAAACTTCAGCGACGTGACTCACCTCTGGTGCAGCGGGCTCCGAGGAAGGGCGAGCCGGGGCCCGGGGGCCAGCGCCGTGGGCGCGGAGAGAGCCACACAGCCCGGGGCCGCACAGACACACAACCCGCACAGTGACACCCAGGGACACACAAAACAGGAGGACGGCCGCAGCGGGAGCAACAAAGGAGCCCCGGACGGAGAAGCTGCCGGCCGGAGAAGGGGGGCGCGTGCGGGCGCGTGTGGCTGCGGCGGGCGTGAGTGTGTGTGTGCGCGCGCGTGTGTGAGTGTACGCTCGCGGCGGCTGACACGGGCGGGCCGGGGCTCAGGGTCCCCGCGGCAGGGAGCTGCGGCCGCGGCGGTGGCAGCAGGAGGACAAGGCAGGGAGCGCCGCGCCCTGCGCACCCCGTCCCTCCATATGGAAGAAGCTTTTTTGGATGACTGAACTCGCAAACAATTCCTTCTTTTGCTTCTCCTGCCTAGGAGCCTCCCATTACCGCGCGCGGGGGAGGGGGAGCAGAGGAGGCGGGGAGGAGGGGAGGAGCAAAGTGGAGCCAAGAAAGTCTTGGAAAGGAAGCTGGAAGGAAAAAAAGTCTCCCCAAACTCAGTTTTTCTCCTAATACCCATTTTCTTTCTGTTGCGCCTGAATCCCGTGTTTTCCCCCAACTTCTTTTTCTTTCCCATGCCAAAAGCAGTCTTCTTTCTCCCACACTCACGGCTCCCCTGAACCCCCACTTGCTCTTTAGCTTCACCTCGCAGAGTCGGACACGACTGAAGCGACTTAGCAGCAGCAGCAGCAGACCCTAGCTCGCCTACACTATCCTCTCCTCTCTCCTGTCTCTTCTCCCTAGATCTTTTTATGATACCCATCCTCGCCCTTCTTAATGGTCTCCTTCATTCTGCAAACAAACGATTGCATAAATCATTAAAAGCAGACTTTGTTATTAAATGCTCCCCTACCCTCTACTCCCAAATGGGGCAGCAGCTGTCGAGAAAATTGTAAGGAAACCGAAGCCCCAGTGCTACCTCCCTTGACCTACCCGGTGGGTTGGGGGAGAGAGAGTTTGCTGCGTCCTCGTCCTCGGTTTACAGCGCCCTGCCCTGACCTCCATTCATCATCCCAGGGTGGAAGCTTGAGGAAAAGGATGAGAAAGCTGAGGCCAGGGAGGGGCAGCGGCTGCAGAGGAGTTAGTTACCTCCTTGTGTGCGTGTGTTAAGCCCTCCCTTTAGTGTTGGGCAGATAACACTCAGAGTATCAGCTCTCAAACTTGAGCTATATCAGAACCCCCTGTAGGCTTATTAAAACCTTGCTGAGCCCGAGGAGGCAGGGTCTGGGGTGGGCCCAAGAATTTGCACTTCTGTTAAGTTCTCACGTGATGCTGATGCTGTGGGTCCTGGGCCACATTTTAAAACCTACTTTTGCAGGATACTGAGAAGTCAAACATGCTTTGAGTTGGGGCAAATGGGGTCTTCTTAATCTGTAAGGGATGGAACAGAGATAGTGAAGGGTCATCCAGTTCATACCCTTACACTGCAGTTTGAGGACACTGAGACCCAGGGGGGTTAAGGCAGAAATTTGTTCAAAGTGAACCTGGAGTTTGTGCCAAAGTGAGAAGAAAGCTGTTCTGAAAGTTGGTCAGGCAGGCTTAGAGTGGGGTGAATGAAAGTGCTGCAGCCTGCGTGGCAGGAGCACTGCTCCCCCACCCCCCCACCCCAGGCAGGGGCCACAGTGTGACTCTGAGAAAGTCACCTAACCTTTCTGACTTCGGTTTTGTCCTCTTGAGTTTCTCATCTGCAAAAATTCACTTTACATTGAATATATGATTTTAATTGAACCTGAATCAAAAAATGTTTAAAAGGGTAACATAAATATCTTTCAATCAATACATTGTACTATCTTTTTTCGCATGTTTTTGGAAAATTCAGGCATGAGCCAGTTTCTTTATTGATGTATCTGGTATGTTCAGCCCCATGTGCCCCTCTCCTTTCTTCTCCAGTCCCCCACCCTCCCCACTTAATCTCCACCATTCTCCCCCTAATAGTCTCCAAGACATATTTTTCTCTCCACTCAATAACCATACTAGTTTCTACTTTATTATCCTCTTCTAGGGTTCAGGATTACAAGGCTTGGGGGCCATCCTGGGCCATTCTCCAAGGAAATGGGCCAGCCAGCCTTCCACTGCAGTGAAAACACTCTGTCTCCTCAGAGCCTCAAGCAGGGTACTGAGTTGTCTGCTTTTCAAAGATGACTCCAAGTACAACTCCTACTGACAATGTGAGACACCAGTGCATGGAACTCTTACACTGGTTCTTCCATATTTCTTCATATACTATTCAAAATGTCTCTTACCCCTTCCTGTTGTCTTCTTCTGAAGACTTTCTCCCAGGCCTCTTGATTCCCTCCATTCTGGCCTTCGGGTGTCCCCTGAACTCTGAGTCAACCGCTCAGAGCACAACAGAAAAGAAAGAAGCTTGGAGTCCTTACCAAAATTATTTAACCAAGAGAAAGACCCATGGCCTGTACTTCTCGCCATCCCAGACAGCTCATGCAGCAGCTCCTCTTTCCCACAGAGTTCAGGCTGAATGCAGATCCCAACCTAATTGAGTAGGCTTAATTCTGCAGGAGCACTAAGCACACTGTTGGCACCTCACACGTGTTTGTTATTTTTATGGCTCTTTGTATTAACATAATTGTGTTTATTATTATTATTCCCATAAGAAACTCTATCTCTCCCTTTGCCTGGAGCAAGTTCCTTGCCTAATTCTTCCCTCTCCACTCTATCAGTTTCCTTATCCCTGCCCTCCCGACTCCACTCTAACCCCGTTCCCACCCCCACCCCCAACCATAACAGAGCATGGGCATTCGATCAGGTGCTCTCTGCTACTCTTGATCTTGTTCGTGGTGATTTCCCTCTGGCATGTCACTCCTTGAGGGATTCCTGGGCCTTAATTAAGAAGGAAGCATTTAGTAAGGAAGTGATCATCACATTTATTATGTTGGGGGTGGGCAGGCAGAGGCTGTAGGTCACCATATAAGGTCACTATATAAGTCACCATATCACTAAGTGTTCAGAGTGAGCTGGAAGGAATCACAGTGAGTGACATTAAGAGAGGATGCTCCCTCCTTAGTGTATTGCAGGCTCTCCATTTGTATCGTGAACAGAAAGAGCACCTTTGTGGTGAAAGATATCTGGGAAGGACTGTGCTGAGAAAATTACCAACATATAGGCAAAGAGAAGGATTTGATCATTTATCCTCTGTTTTAATATAAATCTGCTTTCTTGATTATAAAATGTGTTCACTGAAGAAAATTTAGAAAATACAGAAAAGCATAAAGGAGGAGGAAAGTACCTTAATTCCACTACCCACAGGTAACACTGTTAATAGGGTGTTTTTTCTACTCATTCTTCTCTCATTTTTGTCTTTCATCATACAAATCCATACTTCAATTTCACTGAGTACATGATTCTAACTGATTATAACTGGAAGATGTTTAAAAGGGCAGTATAAATGGATATACAGTATAAGGGAACATTTCATGCAAGGATGGGCACAATAAAGGACAGAAACAGTAAGGATATAAGAGAAGCAGAAGCAATTAAGAAGAGGTGGCAAGAATACACAGAAAAACTATACAAAAAAAGGTCTTACTGACCAGGATAACCACAATGGTGTGGTCACTCACCTAGAAGCAGACATCCTGGAGTGTGAAGTCAAGTGGGCCTTAGGAGGTATGACTATGAACAAAAAGCTAGTAGAGGTGATGTAATTCCACCTGAGCTATTTAAAATCCTAAAATATGATGCAGTTAAAGTGCCGTACTCAATATGTCAGCAAATTTGGAAAACTCAGCAGTGGTCACAGGACTGGGAAATGTCAGTTTACAGTCCAGTCCCAAAGAATGTTCAAATTACTGAACAACCGTACTCATTTCACATGTTAGCAAGGTAATGCTCAAAATCCATCAAGTTAGGCTTCAGCAGTACATGAACCAAGAATTTCCAGAAGTACAAGCTGGGATTAGAAAAGGCAGAGGAACCAGAGATTAAATTGTCAACATTTATTGGATCATAAAGAAAGCAAAGGAATTTCAGAAAAACATCTACTTCTGCTTCATTGACTATGCTAAAGCCTTTGACTTTGTGAATCACAACAAGCTGTGGAAAATTCTTAAAGAGATAGAAATACCAGACCACCTTACCTGTCTCCTGAGAAGCCTGTATGCGGGTCAAGAAGCAACAGTTAGAACCTTACACAGAACAACTGACTGGTTCAAAGTTGGGAAAGGAGTACAACAAGGTTGTATATTGTCACACTATTTATTTAACTTCTATGCCAAGTACATCATGAGAAATGCCAGGCTGGATGAACCACAACTGGAATCAAGATTGCCAGGAAAAATATCAATAACCTCAGATATGCAGATACCATTCTAATGGCAGAAAGTGAAGAGGAACTAAAGAGCCTCTTGATAAGGGTGAAACAAGAGAGTGAAAAAGCTGGCTTAAAATTCAACATTCAAAAAACAAAGATCATGGCATCCGGTGCCATCACTTTATGGCAAATAGAAGGGGAAAAATTGGAAGCAGTGACAGATTTTATTTTCTTGGGCTCCAAAATCATTGCAGACAGTGACTGCAGCCATGAAATTTAAAGACACTTGTTCCTTGGAAGAAGAGCTATGACAAACCTAGACAGTTTATTAAAAAGCAAAGACATCACTTTGCTGACAAAGGTCCATATAGTCAAATCTATGGTTTTTCCAGTAGTCATGTACAAATGTGACAGTTGAACCATAAAGAAGACCGAGCACCAACAAATTGATGCTTTTGAATTGTGGTGCTAGAGAAGACTTCTGAGAGTCCCTCGGACAGCAAGGAGATCAAACCAGTCAATCCTAAAGGAAATCAACCCTGAATATTCATTGGAAGGACGGATGCTGAAGCTCTAATATTTTGGCCACCTGATACAAAGAGTCAACTCATTGGAAAAGACCCTGATGCTCGGAAAGACAAAAGGAGAAGAGGATGGCAGAGGATGAGATGGTTAGTTAGCATCACTGACTCAATGAACATAAGTTTGAGCAAACTGGGAGACAGTGAAGGACAGGGAAGCCTGGCGTGCTGCAGTCCATAGGCTTAGAAAGAGTTGGACATGACTGAACGACTAAACAACAGCAATAAATTTTTACCTTCATGTAATATTTTGTATTTTTTTCTTATGCTTTGGTAATTTAGGGGTCAGTTGGCTCAGAAGGTAAAGCATCTGCCTGCAATGCTGAGTTCGATTCCTGGGTTGGGAAGATCCCCTGGAGAAGGAAATGGCAATGCACTCCAGCACTCTTGCCTGGAAAATCCCATGGACGGAGGGGCCTGATAGGCTATAGTCCATGGGGTTGCAAAGAGTCGGACACGACTGAGTGACTTCACTTTCACTTCTTCACTATACATTTGGTACTTTCATATTTTGTAAAACCATGTTCACTGTATATACAAGTTGTGATCCTTTTCAAATTTAACGTTCAAATGTGATTATTTTTCCCAAGTCATTAAATCATCTCCAAAGTTCAACTTAAACATCTATGTACCATTCAAAGAGAGGTTACTTATTCAACCATCCTTCTAATGTCATATTTTTAGGTTATTTCTACTTTTATTATGATCATGCACCACAGCTGACTAAACATCTTATCATAAATCTTCATTAATAATTCTGATTATCTAAAAGTGAATTTCTATGAGTAGAAATTTTGGATCGACAGAACATTTTAAAGGCTTTTGGTTTGTATTGCAAAACTGTCCTTTCATGACTCCAATATATATTTTCATCTCTCAGATTTCCACAACAATGAGATCATCAAATACAAGGCTCCAAGTGGAGAGTTGATTGAATTATCCAGTTTGGATGACTGTACAGATAAAGAAAACAATTGCCAAATATTCAGTACAGTGGAGACAGTGCTCAAGTGGGAAGAGTAAAACAATAATTTCTTACTATGTGAGCTCAATTATATTTATGATCTTATTTAATCTTCCCAACAACTCTCAGAGAAATAAGCTAACATTTACTGAGCACTTACCTCTCACAGCCTCTGTTCTAGATTCTGTGTGTACATATGATCCTGAATCCCCACAGCAACCCTTTCCTGCAGGTTTGATTATCTCTATTTTACAGATATGAAAGAAACTCAAAAAACTTGCCAAGATCCCTACCAAGTGAGTACTAGTATTAATTCCAAAACTTGGGATTTTTGAAGCGCAACATATGGTTTCCCTGCAACTGTTTCATGAATTAATTACAAGCTTCTTAGTGGAGTAAGAAAGGTGTATCAAGAAGATGATTGAATTTTGTCAAGTCATTAAGGAATCTTTTGTGGGCTACCAAATGACGATTGTTTTTTGTTTTTTTTTTAAAGGACATCCAAATGCATTCAAAGAGCTAAGGTGACTTACTAACTGCAATTAATAGAAAGGTCCAAGGACTGAATATCTTAAGAGAATGCAGTTCTGATGTATGAGTCAACACATCTAGAGTAAAGGCTAGATATTATAATTCACAATACTAACAGTAATTAGAAAATTGGCTTTTGTATACATTCCTATTCCCAAAGCTAATGTTTGTATAAAGACTTTTTATCTTGATCAGAGGTACTAGAAATAAAATATTTGAGCATCTAACTTCCTAGTTTCAAATTCTAGCTGTTGAATATATGAAGTTTTATTCATTCAGGCAATTTCTCAAAATATTTTCAAAATATGTGTAAGTCTTAATTCATTAATTTATTATAGGAAAATTAGGGAATTCCCTGGGTCCAGTGGTTAGGACTCTGTGCTACCACTGCAGAGGAATTAAGATCCTACAAGCCACGTGGCACACCCAAAACGGAAAAAAAAAAAAAAAAAGGCAAATTAGCCCTCATTTGCTCTTTAGTAGACCATTAATAGTTATCTGAGTTGGCCTACCTCTCCATGCTGGTTATCACAAGGGCTGCCAGAGGAGGAATGTGCCCAGTTGCTCCAAAATATTTGATNCCAAAACGGAAAAAAAAAAAAAAAAAGGCAAATTAGCCCTCATTTGCTCTTTAGTAGACCATTAATAGTTATCTGAGTTGGCCTACCTCTCCATGCTGGTTATCACAAGGGCTGCCAGAGGAGGAATGTGCCCAGTTGCTCCAAAATATTTGATGACTAGATGAAGAATGATGAATAAAAGTAAAAGATTGACCTCTGAAACAATTAGTAAACAACTCAAAACAGCATATAATTAAACCCTAAATTGCATGGTTGAGGCAGAATTACAGGTGAGCCTGGTACAATGCCATTTACTCCCTATTCGAGTTGAGCTGGCTGGGACTGACTTGTCTCATCCAGCACTGCCAGCTCAGGTGTCCCTACTAGCTGTGTGTTCTTTAAGGAATCATTTTTCAGATGTCCTTGAGGCTGCCTACAGACCAGGGACTGTAAGGGGAGGATGATATAAAAAAGCAAGACTGTGGGATCAGTCTGGATTTGGATCCAGTCTTCAGCTGTCTGAGCCTGGATACTCTAAATCCGCCTTTCTTCAACTGTGAAAATTCAAAATAACATATATAAAGTCTCTCTCTTAGTATATGACTCTTAGTGGGTCATCTGGTACAAGAATACCAGTTGTTTACAGCTAGCATTACTTCTGATTGGTCAGTTCTAATGCCTTGACCATTGTTTTACATATTTATTTAATGTAATCCTTGGTGTGTGCTCTATAAGTGGTGGGTACTCTATAAGTGGTGGTTATAGTGATAAAAGTTTGAGTCAGAGGTAAAGCTGCTGCTGCTGCTGCTGCTAAGTTGCTTCAGTCATGTTCGACTCTGTGCGACCCCATAGACAGCAGCCCACCAGGCTCCTCTGTCCATGGGATTTTCCAGGCAAGAGTACTGGAGTGGGTTGCCATTGCCTTCTCTGAGAGGTAAAGCTAGGGCAGAGAAATGGAGTAATCCAGGGCCATTTCCATGACCATGCTGCGTGCTTGATTTTGCACACTCCTTAAACCTCAAACAAATGGAATCTGTCTATTGACACAGAGTTTTAAGAGACTACATTTTTCCAAGATGTAAGATCCTCTGATAGAAGCACAGTTCCCAGTTAGTTCCACGTGAAACTCCTCTCTTAGTCAACTCCCTCTGTCCCTCTTCCCCTATCCCCTTCATGTGTTAGGCTGAGAAATTTGGATCCTGGAGCTGCCCAGACTCCAGCTGTTTGATATTGTGAGGCTGATGGCAGCAGAGGGCAGGGGGCAACAGACTCCAGATGAAAGCAAAAAATCAAACAGAACGAGACCTCAGAGAATTGATACCGAACTCAGTGGGTAACAGCCTCTGTTAAATTTGTTCAGTCAGCCATTTAAGAGGGAAGGAGTTTCTCACACATCCTGGAAGGGTATTTAGTGATGAGATGCTTCCAAAGAAGGGAATCAATATTTCAAGGACTGAGCAGAGTGGAATCAAATGTCAAAGCTGCAGAGCAAGCTTAGAGACAGGTAGTGTGCTGGCTTGTTTTGCTCCCAATATATTATTTTCTTGCTCTTTCATGAGCTACTAGGGAGTTACTAGGAGTTTTGGTCACAGCAACAGAAACCCAGCTGTGTCCCACCTTAACTCCACCCTACCCTGCTTCTTTGGGTTTTGGAGAGTAGCCCTCAGGGCAGAGGCCATGACAAAGAAAGGGGAGTTGAGAGGAAGACAGCGCTATTGGGCTGGTGGTACTCTCCAACTCAGATTCAGAACTCAGTTTCATCTTCTTTGCCCTCTATTTGTGGGATTCATCAACTGAAAAATGGAATCATTTGAGACTTGGTGGGCCATTTGAGAAGCATCTTGCCTATGAACTTCTGCCTGTGATAAGAAAGGACTAGGAAAATGAATTACACAACCCACTGATTTCCTCATCCTTTAAAAATAAAAAAAATCCAGAAATTTTTCCCTTATTTATCCAGGGGAGGTAGAGATGGGATCAGTCATGTCATTGCCTTGTTTAAAGCTTTTTAGCATCTCCCAGCTCCCTTGGTACAAGGGGACGAGTGCCCCCTGCTCTGGTCCAGCCCACCTCTCCAGCCTGGCTCCCCAGTGGCCCATCTGCCTGTATCTTGTACTCCAGCATCTCCTTGCCCTTCCTCAGAGTACCACACTTCCTCCTGCTTCCCAGCCTGCCCAATTTCTGTCTTCTTTGCCTCAAACCTTTTCGTCTCTTTCATACTTACCCTCTTACTCTTTAAGATTTTCCTCTAACATCAATTCAGTTCACTCAGTCGTGTCTGACTCTTTGTGACCCCATGGACCCCAGCACACCAGGCCTCCCTGTCCATCACCAACTCCCAGAGTTTACTCAAACTCATGTCCATTGAGTCGGTGATGCCATCCAACCATCTCATCCTCTGTCGTCCCCTTCTCCTCCTGCCTTCAATCTTTCCCAGCATCAGGGTCTTTTCAAATGAGTCAGTTCTTTGCATCAGGTGGCCAAATTATCGGAGTTTCAGCTTCAGCATCAGTCCTTCCGATATTCAGGACTGATTTCTAACATCACTNATGCCATCCAACCATCTCATCCTCTGTCGTCCCCTTCTCCTCCTGCCTTCAATCTTTCCCAGCATCAGGGTCTTTTCAAATGAGTCAGTTCTTTGCATCAGGTGGCCAAATTATCGGAGTTTCAGCTTCAGCATCAGTCCTTCCGATATTCAGGACTGATTTCTAACATCACTTCCTCTAGAAAACTTGCCTGAACCTCTCCTCTCCAATTCCACTTGTCTTGGATGGATCCCTCTTCTTATCTTTATTACAGCATCTATCATGAGCACTTCTCCTCTTGACTGGAATATCTTCAAGGACAAAGGCAATCCCTCTTTCATCTTTGTACCCCCAGAGCTTAGCCTGATACTTGGCACAAAGTGAATGCCCAATATAGAAATACTTGAATGAAGAATTAATAAAATTAAGTATCTCTGTCATAGAAGTTGAAGCCTAATGGATCTATATAATCTAGAATGTTGAAAGGATTCTAATAACTGGTACTTCACCTGAGGAGAAACCATAGTTATAAAACCAAAAACCAGGCTCTTAACTAAAGCACATAAAGACTGATTTGTCTTGAATATAAAATTGGATGGTTATTGCATAGTATTTTGTATTTAGATGTTAATGGTACATTTGAAATGATAGCACATGACTGACTTTTAGTTGCATGTTTTTTTTCTTTTTCTTTTGAGATAGTCATGTGGGTTGTAAGAAATACCAGAGATTTCCCCGTAACTACAGCATAATATCTAGCCTAAATGGAGTACAATATCTTAATCAAAGATATTTTAACAATGCCTTAACATTTGATTCTGATGCATCAGTCATTGACTTTATTCAGATTTTGCCAGTTTTACTTGCACTCATTTGTGAGTAGTTGTTTGCTTTAAAAATGATTTGTAGGTTATTGTGTGTATGCAGCCCAGTCCCTAAAAGTCTGGCCACAATCACTAAGACTCAGGACCTTGCCCAGCTGGTCCCAAAAAGAAAGGGCTTTCATCTTTTCCAGAAAGTCTGGGCAACAGGATTCATTCCTGACTCAGTCTCTGTTTACACCCTGTTTAACTCTTCTTTGAATGTCGTGTTCCTCCTCTGACAGGTCAAGCAAGAATTGTTTCTGGAGGATGCTTGATGAGTTGGAATAATTCCACCACCCACATTTTCTGCCATTGGTCAACACACTCACTGGTAGGCTGTATTATTTGCAGAATTCAGTGGAAAATAAAAATGCAGGGAGGGTCCCAGTCAGGAATCAGGGTGTCAATTTCCCTTTCCCATACCCAGAGCAGAAAGGTGAACCCCCAAGGAGTCAGAACCTCTATACAAGATACACTGGGGGATGGATCAGAGGCCCGAGTCCAGTTGTCTGTTGAGAGTGCTATAGATCTACCAACCCAGGGTGGGGACAGCCACTGCCTTGACCTTCTCTGAGATGCACTGGGTACATGCTGTACTCCCACGCTCCCCATACTTGTGCTCTGGCCCCGCCAGGGGCAGAGGGCAACTGAGGAGCAGGTATGTGGTGGGGAAGGCTGGGGGAAGCTAGGGCACTAGGGTTCAAAGGACCGCACAGCTGAGAACCTATCCCAGGGAGGCAGAGGGAGGCAGGACCCACGTGAGCTAAGACCCCAAGCCTCCCACGTATGCTCCATTGTCCAGACTAATTTCACTTACAAAATACAAATTCAAAGACAGACTTTCAAGAAGATGGCCACAGAGATTAAAACCAAGCAGGAGGCCCTTCTGAGTACCAGATTCTATGTAACCACACTGGCCACATTCCCATGAAGCTGCCTGAACACACCAAACTCAAACCTTCCTGAAACTGTAACTTTCTCCTCTCCCTTGAGACTGGAATCATCTCCTTTATTCTACAGTGGTGTCTAAGAATAATGGCATGGAGCAGTGAAACTTTCTTATATTTGATTCTCTTCAGTAAAATGAGTAATGTTAGCAAAGAAAAAATCTGCTTCTCTCTTTTTTTATATCTGTCTGATGTAAACCTACACAAAAAAAGAAAAGTTAGTCTTAAAACTGCCTTGGTGAGTAACACCATGATCTATTTAACTGTTAGAAAAACTTGGGGATCATCTTTGGCACCTTTTTTCCCCTTCACTCTTTTCATTCAATAGTCACCAACTTCTGTAGTATCACCTCCAAAGTCTCCCCAGAATTTATTACCTGCATTCAGTCCCTTCTGCAAGTGCCTTAATCCAGACTTGCATCATTTCTCATATTGCAGCAACCTCTTGATTCATCTCCCTACTTCCCATCTGCCTCCATTTGTCACATTCCTGATAGAGACATCTTTAGAAATAGCAAATTTAGTCATGGCATATCCATTCCTCTTCCCGACCTCACCACTTTTAGGATGAAATCAAACTCCTTAGCAAAGCACACAGCACCTTTCACACAGTCCCTAGCAAGTATCTCTTCAATATGCTCTCCTACCATTTCCCACTCCTGACCCTATTCCCTCCCTCACCGTATAGAACGTCCTTAGAACACTCCAGATGATTCATTTCTCTAGGTCTTTGGGTATGTGGTGCCCTGGCTTGGAAGATCTTTTCTGACATCTGCACCAGACTCCTACCTGTCCTGCAAAATCGAGCTCAATTATTAGCTCCCCTGGCCCTCTTTGCCCATCTTCACCTTCCTGGCATGTGAGTGGTGCCTGTTAACCAAGGACCCCTATCACTTGCTATTTACTCTTATCATAACATCTACTGCACTGCTTTAGTAATTATTTCAAACTGTCATTTTCCTCAACACAGGGGATGCCATTCACATTATGGTGTATTTTCAATTTTCCTTATCTGATATGAAACTCCCCTAGTCAGGTCCTGGGCCTTAATTATCATTGAACAGCTTCTGGAATATGGAAAGCAGTGGGCAAAAGAAAGGAAGGAAAAGAAAAAGGAAGCCTTGCAACTGCCAGTTCTGTAAATATTTCTTTCTGTCTCAACCCTGGTCCCCCATGCCCTCCCCCCATCAGTTATTTGATATCTTAGGAGCCAATATAGATTGACAGCAGAGCCAAACTGATGGTGCAGACCTGGGTTCCTTAGGTGATGGAAAATCATGATTTGACCAAATCTGAAGCAGTGGCTACATGCAGACCCAGCTTTGTTCCTCAACTTGGGGCCTTCTGATGTGGAACACAGAGATGCTTAAACTTTTCTCCCTCAGGAATGATCGATTCATAACGTTATAAAACACTTTGAAAAACAAATGGAAATGCC
>SJYX01010891.1:185800-221026 GCA_006410675.1 Oreotragus oreotragus | reverse complement strand
TCTCTCTTTTTTTATATCTGTCTGATGTAAACCTACACAAAAAAAGAAAAGTTAGTCTTAAAACTGCCTTGGTGAGTAACACCATGATCTATTTAACTGTTAGAAAAACTTGGGGATCATCTTTGGCACCTTTTTTCCCCTTCACTCTTTTCATTCAATAGTCACCAACTTCTGTAGTATCACCTCCAAAGTCTCCCCAGAATTTATTACCTGCATTCAGTCCCTTCTGCAAGTGCCTTAATCCAGACTTGCATCATTTCTCATATTGCAGCAACCTCTTGATTCATCTCCCTACTTCCCATCTGCCTCCATTTGTCACATTCCTGATAGAGACATCTTTAGAAATAGCAAATTTAGTCATGGCATATCCATTCCTCTTCCCGACCTCACCACTTTTAGGATGAAATCAAACTCCTTAGCAAAGCACACAGCACCTTTCACACAGTCCCTAGCAAGTATCTCTTCAATATGCTCTCCTACCATTTCCCACTCCTGACCCTATTCCCTCCCTCACCGTATAGAACGTCCTTAGAACACTCCAGATCATTCATTTCTCTAGGTCTTTGGGTATGTGGTGCCCTGGCTTGGAAGATCTTTTCTGACATCTGCACCAGACTCCTACCTGTCCTGCAAAATCGAGCTCAATTATTAGCTCCCCTGGCCCTCTTTGCCCATCTTCACCTTCCTGGCATGTGAGTGGTGCCTGTTAACCAAGGACCCCTATCACTTGCTATTTACTCTTATCATAACATCTACTGCACTGCTTTAGTAATTATTTCAAACTGTCATTTTCCTCAACACAGGGGATGCCATTCACATTATGGTGTATTTTCAATTTTCCTTATCTGATATGAAACTCCCCTAGTCAGGTCCTGGGCCTTAATTATCATTGAACAGCTTCTGGAATATGGAAAGCAGTGGGCAAAAGAAAGGAAGGAAAAGAAAAAGGAAGCCTTGCAACTGCCAGTTCTGTAAATATTTCTTTCTGTCTCAACCCTGGTCCCCCATGCCCTCCCCCCATCAGTTATTTGATATCTTAGGAGCCAATATAGATTGACAGCAGAGCCAAACTGATGGTGCAGACCTGGGTTCCTTAGGTGATGGAAAATCATGATTTGACCAAATCTGAAGCAGTGGCTACATGCAGACCCAGCTTTGTTCCTCAACTTGGGGCCTTCTGATGTGGAACACAGAGATGCTTAAACTTTTCTCCCTCAGGAATGATCGATTCATAACGTTATAAAACACTTTGAAAAACAAATGGAAATGCCCAAATATATAGAGCCAGAAAACATTTCTGTTTTATGAACATTAAAAAAAAACCTTCAAAATGAATAGCATGCAGTTGTCAAAACTCATAGAATTATACTTCATAAAAAAAAAAGAAAAAACAAACTACTGCATAGCTCAAATGCTAAAGAATCTGCCTGTAATGCCAGAGACCTGGGTTCAATCCCTGGGTCAGGAAGATCCCCCCTGGAGAAGGGCATGGCAACCCACTCCAGTGTTCTTGCCTGGAGAATTCCACGGACAGAGAAGCCTGGCAGGCTACAGTCCGTGGGGTTGCAAAGTGTCGGACATGACTGAGTGACTAACACACACACACTCAAACTTCATAAAGACAATTTACTACATAGAACTTTTAAAAAATGAACCAGGATGAAGGAGGAACCCCAAATGGAATATAAACTGTAACAACTGAACCAAACTATCTTACAAATGAATAACAGAATCATAATGTAGGGCTGGGGAAGAAAAGAATTAAGTATGTTGGAAATCAGTATTTTGGCTGGATACTGTAAAGCTAATGGCAAAAAGAACTGTACACAAATACTGTATTCTAGTTAGTAAATCTACCACTTGCGTATATATGAGGGTTGAGCATATACTTAAATACACTGTAGATAATCAAAGTCAGGCTTTGCACTGTCAGAGTAATGTTACAAATTAGGAAAGAAGGAAGGCTGGAATGAAATCTAGGTTTTAGATGAGAGTCAGAGGTATCAGTGTGTCATGGCTGTGTGTGTGTGTGTGTGTGTGTGTGTGTGTGTTTGGAGAGAGAGAGATGCAGAAGTATAGGTGTATTTATGTACCTAGTATGCTCCTAGTATTCATCTGTAGATTTCCTAGCTCTATCTGCTGAGAGGCCTAAAAGCAGTGACATCCCAATAGCAGTGAACACACCCACCACCTAAATCCTGGCTTTTACGTCCTATTCTTCAGTCTGAGGAATTAGGGATTCTTAAAAAAGTGTTTGATTCCAGGGCTGCAGATGTCGCTGCTGCTAAGTCACTTCAGTCGTGTTCAACTCTGTACAACTCCATAGACGGCAGCCCTCCAGGCTCCCCCGTCCCTGGGATTCTCCAGGCAAGAACACTGGAGGGGTTGCCATTTCCTTCTGCAATGCATGAAAGTGAAAAGTGAAAGTGAAGTCGCTCAGTCATGTCCTACTCTTAGCAACTCCATGGACTGCAGCCCACCAGGCTCCTCCGCCCATGGAGTGGGCTGCCAGTGCCTTCTCTGGATTCCAGGGCTGGGGTGAGATAAATATAAGTTGAGGTAGGAGCTCTAATGCTGCTAGAGAAACAAAGAAGTACTCAATAAAGGGCAAAGTAGCCAACCTGTAACCAAAGCTGGAATAATTTTAGCAACAAAACAAATATGGATTGTATTAGATTATAACCCATAGAACAAAATAAATATCCATGAATCCAGGTTGATATAAATAAATAGCTGAATGAATGAATGAGGTAGAAAGGGGAGATTTTCCTTAGAGGAGAATTTCAAATAATAAATGTAGAAGTAGTTAGGGAAATAGAAAATATTTATTAGAACACCACAGCAATAATTTTTCAGGCAAGACTGAGTGGTAAAATTAGCAGACAAAAGTTTGAAGAAAAACAAGGTATTTGCGTAGTCTCAGACTATTGCTCCTAATATTAGTCACAACGATTAAAACCTGCCTTTAATGTGAAGAAACCCAGGAGATACCACCAAGAGATTAATGTTAACAACACTGGTGGTAAGATATATTGATATTATACCATCCCAGCATGGTACACGGAGAAGGACATATCACATCTGTGACATTCTTGTTCCCAGATGGAAAACATCTGACAAATAAAAATTGAGGGACAGTTGATAAAATAACTGACCAGTTTCCTCAAAACTGTCAAGGTCAAGAAAAGACTAATGAACTGCTGCAGATTAAGAAGATCAAGGATACGTGAAAACTGAATTCAGTGTGGGATCCTGCACTGACTTCAGAGCAGCAAAAGGACGTTAGAGGAAACACTGATGAAATCTGAAACAGTCCATGGTTTAGTTAATAGTATTGTAATGACGTTTCTTAGTTTTGATTACTGAACTTGGTTGTTAAGGATGATAACAATAGAGAAATCGAGTGGAGAACAGAAAGTGAAGAGCCTAAGCTACTCCATCTTGTAAAAGAGCTCCATTTTGCAAAGGTACCGGGCAAACAGACTTAGACTTTGGATATTGCCAAAACGTGCCCCACTGTGCAAGAGCCAATCAGCCCTTAGGTTACACCTCCTGACTTTAAGTTCAAGAATTTGTGATTTACCTTGGAAGTAATGATTTACCTTTGTGATTTACCCTGGAAGTAATGAGTTACATTTGTGATTTACCTTGGAAGTAATGATTTACCGTGGAAGTAAAAAAGAAACAATCAGAAATCCACACACAACCCTGTAGAAGAGGGTAACCAATCAGTAGTCCTTCAGCCTGAACACCCCCTCTGTTACCCTTTCACCTGAATATTCCCTATATAAGCAGTGTAACCCCAAACTCAGGGCTCCTCTCCTTAGCCGCTGCGTCTGTAACGGTGGCAGCCCCAGCTCGAGCTTGGTAATAAAAACTCTCTTGCTTTTGCAGTGGATACCGGCTCCCTGGTGGTCATTGGGAGATCTCGCAACTTGGGCATAACAAAAGGAACTCACTGGACTGTTTTTGCAACTTTTATAAAGTTCTTTGAATAAAAAGTTGAAAAAATGAAGGGGGTCCATGCAGGTAAAAAGGAAGAGGAGGATGAAAGAGAAAAGTGGGTACAGCATGTCTGAAGTTCTCTGGCAGTGAATGCATTGTAGGAATGGAAGTAAGTTCAGAATGGCTCAATAGAGCGGGGAGGTGGGGATTTTCTTCTTTTAAATCATAATGGAGAAATCAGTTTCTCATTTTAAGTCACTCATTTAAAACTGGAGGACCATTCAAGCGGCCATGGGCTAGTCCTGGCCTTCACAAATGTTCAGGCCTACTCTGGAGCTACAGACAACACCTCCAGGATTTGCTCTGGATGTTTCAAAAGGGTACGTGAGTGTTTGGCCAGGGACCAGATTGGGGGTCACCTGGAGAGCCTGGGGACTTGAATCTCACAGACCCCTCAGACATACTAAGTAGGGAAGTCAAATCTTAGGGTTTCTAATAAGATGGATGAAACTGGAACCAATTATACAGAGTGAAGTAAGCCAGAAAGAAAAACACCAATACAGTATACTAACACATATATATGGAATTTAGAAAGATGGTAATGAGGACCCTGCATGCAAGACAGCAAAAAAGATACAGATGTGTAGAGCGGACTTATGGACTCTGAGGGAGAAGGAGAGGGAGAGGGAGAGGGAGGGATGATTTGGGAGAATAGCATTGAAATATGTATACTATCATGTAAGAAATGAATTGCCAGTCTATGTTCAATGCAGGATGCAGGATGCTTGGGGCTGGTGTATGGGGATGATCTGGAGGGAAGATGTGGGGTGGGAGGTGGGAGGGGGGTTCATGTTTGGGAGTTCGTGTAAAAAAATAAANATGATTTGGGAGAATAGCATTGAAATATGTATACTATCATGTAAGAAATGAATTGCCAGTCTATGTTCAATGCAGGATGCAGGATGCTTGGGGCTGGTGTATGGGGATGATCTGGAGGGAAGATGTGGGGTGGGAGGTGGGAGGGGGGTTCATGTTTGGGAGTTCGTGTAAAAAAATAAATAAATACAAAAAAAAAGAAAAAAAAATAAAATTAAAAAAAATTTTCTACACTCACCCATGTAGTCAGATGTGAGACATGGGATTCTTTTCTATGGCATCCTTAGCACTGACAGCCCAGCCTGGTTGCCAGGACCATGAAAACAGAAGGCTGTTGATCATTAGCCTGCGTAAAAACACAGCACTTGGGCATCTCACTTGGAACTCGCTTTTTAACTTGTTTCAAGAGGTGGCGCTTAGAACTGAAAAGAGCATTGTGTGTCTGAATGAGTGCACCAAAACACCAGGCCAGAATGGGGTGTGGGCACCCACTTATGTGTGCAACTGCCTTTCTACCTAATTAATCCTCTCCTTGCAAGCCTGAACGTGGCCTGTGAACTTCACATTCCACTGGTAACTGGAACTCTGGATCCTACAAACCCTGGAGGCTTTAATGGAACGTTATTTGTTCAGGGTCCTTGAAGCAATGGTATCTAATGGAGCAGAAGCAAAGAGAAGAAGCCCTGAGCGTTAGTGAGGACAGCTGCTTTCCATCCCGGATCTGGCCCTGTCACTGCCCTGCTTAGAAGCCCTGGATGGCTCCCCTCCTGGACAGAGTCCAGACTTCTCAACCAACCCGGGCACATCTCTCTGCACACTCAGGCCACACCCACCACCCCCACCTCCCACACCCCAGGGCCTGCACTTCTCCAAGTGTGGTTTGCAGACTACCTGTAAGAAAGTAAACCAGCTGTGTTTGTACAAAATGCAGGTATCACTGCTGGCCCTCAGGGCGACTGAAACCACATTTCTGAGAGTAGAGACATCAGAACTTTGCACATCAAAAGTAGCTCCTCTAGCCATTCTCACAGACACAAAGGTTTTGGAGATGCCCATCTAGCCACACTTAACAAGCTCTCTGTTCCTTGAACTCGTCATGCGTTTTATTTCTCAGTTCCTCTGCCTTATTCTTCTTTTCCTCTCCACAAACTTACTAAGGGAAGTGCCCTTTCTTGAGTTCCTTCTGTAAGCCAAATGCAGTCCATACACTGAGGCTCCGAGGCGCAGTCCAGATTCCTGGATTCTCTGCTGCCTTTCCTCACTCCCTCTCAAACAACGAACACAAGTAACTGAACACTTACTAAGCCTCATGTCCCCAGTGCAGAGAGAAAATAGAAATGAATTCAGTTTAGTCTCTGTCCTCAAGACGCTCAACCAGAGTGACAGAGATGATCTCCTATGTCTGTGCCTCTAGTCTCTCAGTTGAGAGAGACTCTCAGAATCAGGGCACTGGAAAAGATGGGGTGTCAGCCAGCTGGGGCTGGGGTGGCAGGTGGCTCTATGGGCAGTAAGATGCACAGGCACCTTTGTACCTAGAATTGATCACATGCCAAGCCAGCAGTCTTTTTCTTTTAAAAGTGTCTTTCACTGAGGGAATGCCAACGTGCTCTTCTAGCGGGTTTGATCTGGGTACAGATTTTAACAGAGGGTAAAACTGAGGCTCTGGGGTATTGAATCTCCTCCTGTAGGTTTTTGAGTAAGACATGGCAGAAATGAGTCCATGAGAACTTCTCTGAGTGTATGCTGGCATGGGGCCCGCACGTCAACGGCCCTTTCCTAATGTGCTCCAAGTGAGAGAGTGAATCGGTGAATAATCCATCTGCTTTATAATTTTCTAAAAAAAAAAATAAACCATCTCTGACAGAACTAGCCTAGAGCTTGAGTCTCTGCTCCAATACTGAATTTCCCTCACATTCTGAGACTTTGGGCCTACTCCTCTTCCTCTGTATTTTTCGTCCCTGTTCCCTTTTCAGATTTTTAGCTTTAATTCCTCCAAACTGTCTTTTCCCCTTACTTTTGCAAATTAGTTCCCTTTTCTTCCTAGGTTTTTTACTTGGTACTTCCAAGTTGCTTTTTCTTCTCTCACCTTATACCCCTTTTCCCACCTCCTCCCCCTCCCTCCCTGTGGCCCACATCCTGAGTCTGAATGCAGGCTTTCTATAAACTCGGTTCAAATGCTCACCACTTCTGAAAAACCTGAATTTTAGCCCTTTTCCACTATTACTTTAGAAAAAAAATAGGTTTACCTGGTTGGTACTAAGGTGATAAGTTGCAGGGCTTTAAAGTTTCACTAGGGAAAAGCAAGGTAGTTTCATGGATCATAGCCTTCTCCTGGTGAACGGACTTGCATAACTCTACGAAGCTACGAGCCATGCCATGCAGGCCCACCTGGATGGGATGGACGGGTCATAGAGAGAACAGTTTTGACAAAACTCAGTCTACTGGAGGAGGAAATGGCAAACCACTCCAGTATTCTTGCCTAGAGAACCCCATGGACAGTATGAAAAGGCAAAAACAACATATCCTGATATTTCAACCACCAGATACAAAGAGCTGACTCGTTGGAAAAGACCTTGATGCTGAGAAAGATTGAAAGAACGAAGAGAAAGGGCTGGCAGAGCATGAGATGGCTAGATATTATCACTGACTCAATGGACATGAATTTGAGCAAACTCCAGGAAATAGTGGAGGACAGAGAAGCCTGGTGTGCTATATTCCATAGAGAGTGAGACAGATTTAGCCACTGAACAACAACAAAATATCCAATCATTCACCAAATAATATTCAAATACTATCACACGCCAAGCTCTATACACAGTGGCAGAGGTCTGCACTGCAACCTTAGAAAGGGCTACTTCTTTGAAACACAGAAAAGCAAATTCAGTTGTTTTGTTTAAACAAATAATCTCTGAATTCTTATTATGTGCCAGCCATTCTGCTTGGTAATGGAGACATGGAGAAACAGGTCTCTGTCCTTGGACGCTCATACAGGCCTTCAGTGACATAATCTGAGAGAAGCTCAGCCTAGTGGGCTGGGTGATCTCAGAACTGGAGGACTGGGGGAGTTGGGGAGAGGCATGAAGGGGGAGTAAACAAATCAATTAAGTCTTCCAGAAGGAGGTGGCACATTAGCTGTGGTATGAATAAAGGAAAAAAACGGATAAGACTTTGAGCTAGGAAGCAGGGACATTCTCAGAGGAAGAAGAAATCTGATAAATGACAGAGATAAAATTGCTCAAAGGACAGAGTATTGACAGGCAAAGCTAGGTTTTTTTTAATAGTCATTACAGAGCATTAAGGTTTTTGAGCAGGAAATTGACATGCTTTGAGTTATGGCTTGTGGAAGAAGGTAGAGATACAAGCCAGAGTACTAGAGGATTAATCAGGTAATTGTAATAATCTAGGTGTGATGAAGTGAGAGTCAGAACTGGATAGTGGAAGACGGAACTGAGAGAACAGGTGAGATGGTCAACAGGCACATGAAAAGATGTTCAACATTGCTAATTATCAGAGAAATGCAAGTTAAAACTACAATGAGGTATCACCTCACACCATCAGAATTGCCATCATTAAAAAGTCTATAAACAATAAATGCTGGAGCAGGTGTGGAGATTTAACCCTAGTTATTAGTCTCTCATCTGATAAAGGAGTTGAGGTGGTATGGCCTCTGAGGGAGGGACTTCTGCAGCACCTTCCAGCCCAGGAGAAATGTTACCTCTGACTAACCAGGAGGGAGCCAATTCTGCAAATTCTGGAAGTCTAAGAAGTAGTGCTTGCAGAATTAGGGGATCCTGTCCTACTGATTCCACACAGGTTCAGGGTCCTAGTATTTTCCAACAAGGCCCCTGATTTAACATAGCAGTCCTGCTTTGCTGAGCACTGAAGTATCTCTGGAGTGCTGCAGCTTTATCTATGAGACCTGTCTTTTGCACATTCTACTCTTAGCTGCATCTTTCTAAGCTACAAAAGAAGCATTTGGGCTCACACATTCAGTCTTCAGCTGTTTACTAATGGCCTGGTTTCTCATTAGCTCTCTGCAGGGAGTCAGTACAACTTACCAGTAATCAGACTGCACTCTCTTTGTGGATACTGATTCCCTCATGGTTTTTCCGTCTTGACTCATTGGACCTGCCGGCATTGCCCTCCATGGAGACATTTTTATCTCTTATGAAACCTTCACCACCACTGTGTGACCATCTGTGCCACACATATCACTGATGATAGTGTACTCTTGACCCTGTCTCTTATACACATCTAGATGTGTATAAGAGACAGCTCCCCCTCCCTCCCCGCTGCCCCTTCCCTCCCTGTGGCCCACATCCTGAGTCTGAATGCAGGCAGGATTAATCCAGCAGAGAACACGAAGTCTGAGAGCTGTGACAGATGCACTAAAGCGTGCAGCGGTGATAAAAGGCAGCTCTGATGGGCTCTGTCATGAACCCCTCAGAAACACTGAGGGGAAACATTTGCTAACCCCTTTCCTGGCTCCAGGCCCCCGGGCCCCACAGCAGGATCATACCTAGAAAAGCCAAGGGAGAAGAGTAGAGAAACTAGAAAGTCTCCTTCCCCTCCTGTCACCCTACACAAGAGACTTTTCCCCACAGCCCCAGTTCCCTGACTCTTCACCTGAAAAGCCCCCTAGGCTAAAACTGTGAGTGGCCACAACCTTTGATTTAAGTCCTGGGTTGTTGAAGGAATGCTGTAAGGCATCTCAGGAGAGAAGCGTGCCTAACCTACTGCTGGCTTCTAAAGAGCAACATGAGTGGTAGGAAAAAAGATCCCTATAAAGGGTCTGATCCAACACCCAGGGTATGTGTACAAATGCACACGTATGTATGTATGTATGAACGTATAAACAAACTAGTGCATTCTGCTTCTACTTCCCCTCCAAGTACACTCGATTAGAAAGGATTTGCCCAGCTCAGAGAGTGTGTGGGTGTGTGGGACAAGAAATAGAGCGTGATTTATTACCTAGTGAATTTGTTTACTAAACAAACTTTTACCCAGATTGACTTAATTAACCAAACAAATGATTGATACACTCTGTGTAGAAGAAATAGAAAGATCAAAATACTTCCCAGTACTTATTCATGTTTCCAATTTTGTTTTGTCCCCTTGGGCTTACTTGATTCCCTAGACCCGCTGCCATGCTAAATGCTTCTACATTCATCACTACTAGTCTGTTGGGACACTGAGCGCCTTCCTTGTTTCACAGGGCTGCAGCCTGGTTATTTAAAGACTGTCCCACTGGTACTGTCTGTCTCTGGTTCTCCCTTCCTCCCCTTGATTTCTGGCCCCTCCAGCTCCAATATCCAGATAGGCAAGGGCCTAGATAGGCTAATGGTTGACTGTTGGGGTCTTCTGTGGCAATAAAAACTGGCTTTCTATAAGCTCGGTTCAAATGCTCACCACTTCTGAAAAACCTGAATTTTAGCCCTTTTCCACTATTACTTTAGAAAAAAAATAGGTTTACCTGGTTGGTACTAAGGTGATAAGTTGCAGGGCTTTAAAGTTTCACTAGGGAAAAGCAAGGTAGTTTCATGGATCATAGCCTTCTCCTGGTGAACAGACTTGCATAACTCTACGAAGCTACGAGCCATGCCATGCAGGCCCACCTGGATGGGATGGACGGGTCATAGAGAGAACAGTTTTGACAAAACTCAGTCTACTGGAGGAGGAAATGGCAAACCACTCCAGTATTCTTGCCTAGAGAACCCCATGGACAGTATGAAAAGGCAAAAACAACATATCCTGATATTTCAACCACCAGATACAAAGAGCTGACTCGTTGGAAAAGACCTTGATGCTGAGAAAGATTGAAAGAACGAAGAGAAAGGGCTGGCAGAGCATGAGATGGCTAGATATTATCACTGACTCAATGGACATGAATTTGAGCAAACTCCAGGAAATAGTGGAGGACAGAGAAGCCTGGTGTGCTATATTCCATAGAGAGTGAGACAGATTTAGCCACTGAACAACAACAAAATATCCAATCATTCACCAAATAATATTCAAATACTATCACACGCCAAGCTCTATACACAGTGGCAGAGGTCTGCACTGCAACCTTAGAAAGGGCTACTTCTTTGAAACACAGAAAAGCAAATTCAGTTGTTTTGTTTAAACAAATAATTTGATTTATTACCTAGTGAATTTGTTTACTAAACAAACTTTTACCCAGATTGACTTAATTAACCAAACAAATGATTGATACACTCTGTGTAGAAGAAATAGAAAGATCAAAATACTTCCCAGTACTTATTCATGTTTCCAATTTTGTTTTGTCCCCTTGGGCTTACTTGATTCCCTAGACCCGCTGCCATGCTAAATGCTTCTACATTCATCACTACTAGTCTGTTGGGACACTGAGGGCCTTCCTTGTTTCACAGGGCTGCAGCCTGGTTATTTAAAGACTGTCCCACTGGTACTGTCTGTCTCTGGTTCTCCCTTCCTCCCCTTGATTTCTGGCCCCTCCAGCTCCAATATCCAGATAGGCAAGGGCCTAGATAGGCTAATGGTTGACTGTTGGGGTCTTCTGTGGCAATAAAAACTGGCTTTCTATAAACTCGGTTCAAATGCTCACCACTTCTGAAAAACCTGAATTTTAGCCCTTTTCCACTATTACTTTAGAAAAAAAATAGGTTTACCTGGTTGGTACTAAGGTGATAAGTTGCAGGGCTTTAAAGTTTCACTAGGGAAAAGCAAGGTAGTTTCATGGATCATAGCCTTCTCCTGGTGAACGGACTTGCATAACTCTACGAAGCTACGAGCCATGCCATGCAGGCCCACCTGGATGGGATGGACGGGTCATAGAGAGAACAGTTTTGACAAAACTCAGTCTACTGGAGGAGGAAATGGCAAACCACTCCAGTATTCTTGCCTAGAGAACCCCATGGACAGTATGAAAAGGCAAAAACAACATATCCTGATATTTCAACCACCAGATACAAAGAGCTGACTCGTTGGAAAAGACCTTGATGCTGAGAAAGATTGAAAGAACGAAGAGAAAGGGCTGGCAGAGCATGAGATGGCTAGATATTATCACTGACTCAATGGACATGAATTTGAGCAAACTCCAGGAAATAGTGGAGGACAGAGAAGCCTGGTGTGCTATATTCCATAGAGAGTGAGACAGATTTAGCCACTGAACAACAACAAAATATCCAATCATTCACCAAATAATATTCAAATACTATCACACGCCAAGCTCTATACACAGTGGCAGAGGTCTGCACTGCAACCTTAGAAAGGGCTACTTCTTTGAAACACAGAAAAGCAAATTCAGTTGTTTTGTTTAAACAAATAATCTCTGAATTCTTATTATGTGCCAGCCATTCTGCTTGGTAATGGAGACATGGAGAAACAGGTCTCTGTCCTTGGACGCTCATACAGGCCTTCAGTGACATAATCTGAGAGAAGCTCAGCCTAGTGGGCTGGGTGATCTCAGAACTGGAGGACTGGGGGAGTTGGGGAGAGGCATGAAGGGGGAGTAAACAAATCAATTAAGTCTTCCAGAAGGAGGTGGCACATTAGCTGTGGTATGAATAAAGGAAAAAAACGGATAAGACTTTGAGCTAGGAAGCAGGGACATTCTCAGAGGAAGAAGAAATCTGATAAATGACAGAGATAAAATTGCTCAAAGGACAGAGTATTGACAGGCAAAGCTAGGTTTTTTTTAATAGTCATTACAGAGCATTAAGGTTTTTGAGCAGGAAATTGACATGCTTTGAGTTATGGCTTGTGGAAGAAGGTAGAGATACAAGCCAGAGTACTAGAGGATTAATCAGGTAATTGTAATAATCTAGGTGTGATGAAGTGAGAGTCAGAACTGGATAGTGGAAGACGGAACTGAGAGAACAGGTGAGATGGTCAACAGGCACATGAAAAGATGTTCAACATTGCTAATTATCAGAGAAATGCAAGTTAAAACTACAATGAGGTATCACCTCACACCATCAGAATTGCCATCATTAAAAAGTCTATAAACAATAAATGCTGGAGCGGGTGTGGAGATTTAACCCTAGTTATTAGTCTCTCATCTGATAAAGGAGTTGAGGTGGTATGGCCTCTGAGGGAGGGACTTCTGCAGCACCTTCCAGCCCAGGAGAAATGTTACCTCTGACTAACCAGGAGGGAGCCAATTCTGCAAATTCTGGAAGTCTAAGAAGTAGTGCTTGCAGAATTAGGGGATCCTGTCCTACTGATTCCACACAGGTTCAGGGTCCTAGTATTTTCCAACAAGGCCCCTGATTTAACATAGCAGTCCTGCTTTGCTGAGCACTGAAGTATCTCTGGAGTGCTGCAGCTTTATCTATGAGACCTGTCTTTTGCACATTCTACTCTTAGCTGCATCTTTCTAAGCTACAAAAGAAGCATTTGGGCTCACACATTCAGTCTTCAGCTGTTTACTAATGGCCTGGTTTCTCATTAGCTCTCTGCAGGGAGTCAGTACAACTTACCAGTAATCAGACTGCACTCTCTTTGTGGATACTGATTCCCTCATGGTTTTTCAGTCTTGACTCATTGGACCTGCCGGCATTGCCCTCCATGGAGACATTTTTATCTCTTATGAAACCTTCACCACCACTGTGTGACCATCTGTGCCACACATATCACTGATGATAGTGTACTCTTGACCCGTTGATGGTTGAAAGAGTCAGCCTCAGAACCCTACTTATTGCCCCTATCCTCAGACCACTCCTGGCACTGTGTTAGTTTAGGTCCGTTTCCCTGTTTTACAGATAATGACACTGAGGCTTAGGATAAAGTCTTAGGTTAAGGATTTTGCTAAAGACCACGCAGCATAAGATTTGAACCCAGGTCTGGGTCTGTGCTCTTTCCATAGGTAAACAGGGAAGAGGTGACTGATGGCTGAAGGGCATGTGGGGGTGAGCCATCTCCTGATCCTTGGCCCATAAGCCAGCCTAAACAATGCCTTGGCCCGAGAGAGTTCCCAAGGAGCTGAAGTGGACAGCGTTAGTCATTGTTTAGCTATATCATACCTATTTAGCCTTTTAAAAATTTTCTGAGAAATCATATCTATTTCCTTAATCATTCTTGAATATCTTCTTATAATAAAATACATGAAGATGCTGGTGGCTGAAAGTGGAGGCCTGTATAGGGCAGGACTGGAGGCAGGATAAGGTCTGAAGTCTGTTTTCTGCAGAGGTGGACGAAGCATGTACTACTAGCTCTGTGCAGACACCCTGCCCAGGGACCAGCCCTGAGGGCAGACAGGGACTCCCTCTGTTTATCCCGATAGCCTGAAAAAGACTCTTTGCTGACAAGTGTAATCTTTCTTGATAAACATGTTAATTTTCTGTCTCAGCTCAGTGGAGACATCCCTGGATCAGTGATACAAGTTCTAATAATATTTTCCTTTTCTGTGGTAACTTCTGGGTTGGCTTAGACTGTAGAGGAGAAAGTCAGAGGTGACCAGTGTTCATAAAACAGCAGTCTTTGCTGTCGAAATGAATGAGATCACAGTGTGCTCTTCTGCTGCCCCTGACGGACACGACTGAAGCAACTTAGCAGCAGCAGCAGCTGCCCCTGATGGGCAGGTGACGACTGCCAAGTGGGCCAGGCTGATACAAAGGGAGAGTGAGGAGCAGAGGAACAAGAGCCTCTCTGGTCAGTGAGTGTTCTGGGCAAGCTGACGGGTGCTTGACCGTCTACCGATCACTGGTGACCCTAGCACCTCTGAGTCAGGAGCATTATGCATAATAGTATCCACCTCACACGGAGTAAATAATAAAAAGCAGATTAAGTACTTAGCAAGTGCCTGACAAGCACTCATTGCATATTAGCTATTACTACAAAGAAACCTATTAAGTGCACCTATTTTATTCTCAGAGAATGGATTTATATTGACAGGACTTCTGTAGAAGCAGAAGAGTTTTGAATCCACAAGAGTTAGAGCCATCAACCTTTTCCTTTCTTGTTTCTCCTCTCCTACAAGTATATACCTATATATTCTTAGAGTTCCTCTATAGTTTACTCTTTTTAAAAATATTTACACCTTAATCCATCAGGAATGTATGTGGTATGAAGCAAGGAGATAATCTAATCTTTTTCCAAATAAACAATTTCCCCAAAGCCATGTATTGATTTCAGATAATTTTCCTCTTATATTGATTCTTCCATGTATTGGGGTTTATATATTATGAAGCAACTTCTATACTAACATTTCTCAATAATGTTAATTGTGTCCTACACTAGGAATTTCTGTTTAATTAGCTTACATTTAAAATCCTGCTCAAATTACTACTGCCTTTTGAATGGACTTCATATACTCTTGGAGAAGGAAATGGCAACCCACTCCAGTGTTCTTGCCTGAAGAATCCCGGGGACGGGGGAGCCTGGTGGGCTGCCATCTCTGAGGTCGCACAGAGTCGGACACGACTGAAGCGACTTAGCAGCAGTAGCAGTATATACTGCTGGAATTTAAAATTTTAAGAGTAACATAGACCAACTTTCTAGAGAGCAATTTGGTTTAAAAACGTTTATTCACCAAAGTTGTCCAACTCCTGGTAATTTTCCTGACAAAAATAAATTCAGACATTTATGTATTTGTATATAAAGCTGTGCTCTCATTTGTAGAAGCAAAAAGTTGGAAACTATTTTTTGAAAGGTATAGTGATGCAAATTATATTACATTTATAGAATGGATTATTACAAATCATTAAAATTATATTTTTGAAAAAAGAATACATAGGAAATACATTTTTATGTTAGATGAAAATATAGTATTTTATATGCAAAATTTTATACGTACTATTACCTCCTGTCTCTTATACACATCTAGATGTGTATAAGAGACAGCCTAGGGATCNTATAGTGATGCAAATTATATTACATTTATAGAATGGATTATTACAAATCATTAAAATTATATTTTTGAAAAAAGAATACATAGGAAATACATTTTTATGTTAGATGAAAATATAGTATTTTATATGCAAAATTTTATACGTACTATTACCTCAATATGTTTTTTAAAAATTAGCTGTAGTCACAATGGTCTTCTTTCATTTCCTTGAACAAACTTTTTCAGCCTCAGAGACTTTGCATATTCTGGTTCCTCTCCCTGGAAAAATTTTCTACCTATTCTTTATAAGACTAGCTTTTTTCACTCTTTGTTGTTATAGTCGCTAAATTGTATCCAATCCTTTTAGGATCCCATGGACTGTAGCCTGCCTAGCTCCTCTGTCCATGAGATTTCCCAGGCAAGAGTACTGGGAGTGAGTTGCCATTTCCTTCTCCAGGGGATTTTCCCTACCCAGGGATCAAACGCATGTCTCCTGCCTTGATTGGCAGGCAGATTCTTTACTACGGAGCCACCAGGGAAGATGGTGGTTCTTTAGGCTCTTTCAGTCTTCAGGTCTTTGCTTAAATGTATCATTTTAGAGCTTTCCCTAACTACTCTGTTAAAGGAGATCTAACTCCCCTCACCCATTAGTCTTCATGTTTAAGTATGTATTGGGCTTCCCTGGTGGCTCAGACGGTAAAGCGTCTGCCTACAATTCAGGAAACCTGGGTTTGATCCCTGGATCGGGAAGAGCCCCTGGAGAAGGAAATGGCAACCCACTCCAGCATTCTTGCCTGGAAAATTCCATAGACTGAGGATCCTGGTAGGCTACAGTCCATGGGGTCGCAAAGAGTTGGACACGACTGAGTGACTTCACTTTAAGTATGTAATTATCTATTCCACATTGGGTGAATTCTGCCTACCCATTTGGAAGGTTACTTCCAGATATCTAAGACCACATTTTTTTCTACTTTCTTTCAAAGCACTCATTCCTGTGATCTGATTGTATTGAATACGCACTGAACACGGTCCAACCACTTTTCCATTCCCTGAAAATTTAAATCACCTGATACATCCTTTAAATAATCAATACATAAAAACACCAAAAAAGCACAGACCCTTATTTTACATCACTCACAAAAATTACCTGGAAATGGCTTAGGGACATAAAAGTAAGGCTGGAAACCATGAATTCCAGATGAGAACATAGGGAAAAGTTCTTTGACATTAGTCTTAGCAATGATTTTTTTTTTTTTTGATATGCCACCAAAAGCACAAACAACAAAAGCAAAAATAAACACGTGGGACTACATCAACCTAAAATGCTTCTGCACAGGAAAGAAAACTATCAATAGAATGAAAAAGCAATCTATAGAATGGGAGAAAATATTTGCAAACCATATGTCTGATGAGGGGTTAATATCCAAAATACATAAGGAATGCATGTAACACAATAGCAACAATAATAATAACCTGATTTTTAAAACGGGCAAAAGACCTGAACATTTTTCCAAAAATGGTATACAAATGGCCAACAGATACACGAAAAGTTACCCAACGTCACTAATAGCAGGAAAATACAAATCAAAAGCATGATGAGCTATGCCTGCTAGAATGGCTGTTACCAAAAAGAGTTAACAAACGCTGGAGAAAAGGGAGCACCTGTGCACTGTTGGTGGGAATGTAAATTGGCGCAGCCATTACAGAAAACAGTATGGAGGTTCCTCAAAAAATTAAAAATGGGGCTACCATATGATGCAGGAAATGCGCTTCTGAGTATATACCCAAAGGAAATGAAATTACTGATATTATCTCAAAGATATATCTGCACCCCAGTGTTCATAGCAGCATTATTTATAACAGCCAAGACATGGAAATAACCCAAGCATCCAATGATAGAAAATGAATAAAGAAAACGTGAGATATATATATATATATATATATATTTCAGCCATAAAAAAGAAGGAAGTCCTGACATTTGAGACAACATAGATGAACCTTATGCTAAAATAAGTCAGAAAAATACAAATACTGTGAGATCTCATTTATATGTACAAATCTTAAAAAACTAAACGCAGACAAGCAATAGTGGTTTGGTGGTTGTGGTGCATGGCGGGGCAGCAGCATGAAGATGGTCAAAGAGTACAAACTTGAGGTTATAAGGTGAATCAGTTCTGGGGTCTAATGTATACAGCAGCGTGGTAACTGTGGTTAACAATACTATACGTGTATTTGAAAGTTGCTATGGTCAGGGAGGCCTGGTGTGCTGCAATTCATGGGGTCGTAAAGAGTTGGACACGACTGAGCGACTGAACTGAACTGAAAGAAAGTAGATCTTAAAAGCTCTTGCCACACACAAAAAGTATAACAATGTGTGTTGATAAATGTGTTAACTAACCTTATTGCGGTAATCATGTCACCATGCATATAAATATCAAGCTGTTACATTGTGCACCTTAAACTTACCCATTGCTATATGTCAGTTGCATCTCAGTGAAATTGGGGAAAAAAAATAAGCATCTCATTCTCTTACCAGGACAACCTGTGCAGAGGAGTAAGTTGCTGATGATCAAACTTAAGACTGTGGTAACACATGAAACCGTGATGAAATCCTGGAGGGTGTATTTCAGCAGCCCTGGTGTCCTCTACCACTTGCATTCTTTTAAGTTCATGTGAGAAAGAGGATGAGAGTCTGGTGAGAGTGAAGTCAGTCTGGGAGAGTCAAATGCAGTTTTTTCTTCTAGGTAGATGGGGCCCTGGATAATTGGACCCAGGTGCCTGGGAGAGAGGCCACAAAGCTTTCAAGGTGTAATCAAGCCTACTTAACTTAAGATTGTAAACAGCATGTGTCCTTTGCTTGTCAGAGCTCTCTCAGCCTCAAATCTGACAGGACTCTCCAGTCCTTCCCTTCAAACAAAAGTCCTCGCCTCCTCCTGCTGTTTCCCACAACCCAGTTCCCATGACTTTTGTTCTTCCCACTGCTAAAGGGATTCTGCTTCAATCACTTTTCCCAAACCCAGAATCAATCAGATGTATCTCCAGTGTCAAGGATGCCTGGCAGGAGCCCCAAACGGGCAGGAGTGGAGTGCAGGTCCTCTGCACAGATGGAGTTGGCCCATGGCGGCCCCACGCAACACAAGATCATGGCAGAGCCATGGTCTTGGCCAACCCCGCAGTGGCTGTCAAGCTCTGGCACACTGGAGCTCAAAAGACCACACCAAGGACTCATCGCAGCTGACACCTGACACTCACAGGGTAAGAACGTGCAGTTTTGATGAAGCTGCCCAAACTTCAGCACCCATGAAATTCAAGTCTTTCATTTTCTTGAAGTTCAAATTTGAATTTCCTCTTTGCGAGGCTAATCTGTGGGAACTAGTGATTGAGCTGAGTCCACTGTTCAATTTCAAAGCAACTTGGTGTATTTACTTATATCACATGGACAGGGATATAAACTCTCCTCAGGGGACAGAAGGAACTCCTAACATTCTCACTTATACCCTGCTGTAATTTCTGGAGGAAATTATATGCTATGCAGTGGTCCCCAAACTTTTGACCCCAGGGACCGGTTTCGTGGAAGACAACTTTTCCACAGATCAGGAGGAGGAGGATGGTTTGGGGATGATTCAGGTACATTCTATTTATTGTGCTCTGTCCATGGGATTCTCCAGGCAAGAGTATTGGAGTGGGTAGCCATTCCCTTCTCCAGGGGATCTTCCCAACCCAAGGATCACCTTGCACTGCAGACAGATTCTTTACTATGTGAGCATCAGGAAAGCCCTGACTAACTTTTATTTCCATTATTTTTACATCAGCTCCATCTCAGATCATCAAGTGTTAGATCCTGGAAGTTGGGGATCCCTGCTGTAGAGGCAGGTAAAAAAGTGGAGCTCCACAAGAAGATCCTCTTGATTTTCATGGATCTGTTAGGGGCCTTGGGGCTTCCCTGATGGCTCAGATGATAAGGAAACTGCTCACAATGTGGGATATCCAGGTTCGATCCCTGGGTCAGGGATATCCTCTGGAGGAGGAAATGACAACCCACTCCAGTATTTTTGCCTAGGAAATTCCACGGACAGAGGAGCCTGGGGGGCTACAATCCATGGGGTCACGAAGGATTGGACACGACTGAGTGACTAACACATACATATTATGGACCTTATTTTCTAACTCTTCCCCTAGCTTCTGAAACAGATAAACTCCATGTCCTCTTGCAGTCAAGACTCATTCAGTGTTTTCAGGCTGTCAGAAGGTGAGTAAGAGGAACTTAGAAGAGGGTCCCCATTATGTACCTTAGCCACAGAGGTGGGCAAACCTATGACATGTCCTGAGACTGTCCACAGGGTCACTCTCCTTCCCCCAAGGGGAATAAAGCTCCTGTTGCAGGCTGCCCATGGGTCAGCTGTTGGCAGTCCAGGGCAGGCCTCCAGATACCCTGCAACCCCTCCATCAGGCCCACGTGGGCTGGTTAACACAGGGCCTCCTCCCCTGTGGAGAATTAATTGGAAATGTTGCACTTCAAGAGGAAAAACAAGAGTAATGGAAAAGGCATCTGTGTGTGACCAAAGCCTTAACTGAAAACAGGCTTTCTCTGCTCCCAGGCTGGGAACCCAAGAGGAGCTCGGGAGGCAGCAGGCACAGTGTGCATCTGGGGTGGAGTGACCCTGCCGTGACCTGTGCATGAGGAGGGAAGGTGTGCGTGTGGAGGGGGCTGGGAGGTTCAGGGGAGGAGGGGGAGAGAAGGAAAGCGGGGATGAAGAGTGAGGAATGAGGCACAGCTGTGGTGGGTGGTTTCTACTTTCTTTGGGGGTTGGGGTAGCGTAATGGAGGTAGGATGAACTAAGGTTATGTCCGGTGGCTTCTTTGGAAACTGGGGCTTTTGAGGTGATGACTAAAGCAATTTGACAAATACATGCTCAGTACCACTTTAGTTGTTTCTCCTCTCTTCTGAACTTATTCCCATCCAGATAAGCCCACCCCTTCCAAGGCTCCCAACCCCAGCTTCCCTTGGCTGCCCTCTACCAGCCCCTGTTACACTGACCTTGTTTTTATAGACAGCCATTTTTTCCTCAAACCAGACTTAGGGGGACTGTAAATCCAAATATTAGAAACAGAGTTTTCTGGCTTGGTATGTCTCTGGGTGCAGTCTATTGTTTTCAAATATATTAATTAATTTCATAAACTTTTACTGAGCCCACTCTGGGTCAGAAATGATGCCATGCATGGGAAATAAAGGCACAGCCACTTTTTTCTAGAGTAGTGAGAAACATGGAGAAGGAAATGGCAACCCACTCCAATATTCTTGTCTGGATAATCCCATGGACAGAGGAGCCTGGTGGGCAATAGTCCATGGGATTGCGAAGAGTTGGACACGACTGAGCAACTAACACACACAGTGAGAAACAAATAAATTAGCAATTGGGATGCAAGGGGAAGTGTCTTAGAGAGATGAAAACTTCCTGGAGATGACATCTGGACTGACTCCTGAATGGCGCGTGGGAGTTGCAGGCACTAAAGAGGAAAGGGGAACTCAGAAAAGACTTAGGTCACATCCCAGAACTGCTTATTTGAAATTGGGGGGCCCAAGTTTGGCCAACTATGTGATGTCTCTAGTAACAATAACCCCACTGGGGGGTTATGAAGATAATTTAAAAAACAAAGTGCTCTATGTAGGCCAGCCTTCTGGATGCTCCGTTCCAGCGGCCTTCATCTGCCTCTTCTTTCCTTCAGGACACTCCCGAGCGACCACACTGTAAACTGCTAGGGCTTAGCTGCTAAACCTCTAAGATTTCAAACCATGAAAAGTCCTTGTGTCTCTCACCTTCCCACCTCTCTCCCACCCGTGCTGACGCTGGACTGCCTCTGTATCCCCTCTGTGAACTTTAGTCCCTTGCTATTCCCCACCTCAGTTCATCTGATACATACCTTCTTCCAGAAGTGAGAGGTCATGGTCAGCAAATAAGTGGCCTCTCTGGCTTCATCCACACCCTTACCTCAAGGCTTCTGCTTGTGTATGCCCAACCCTTGCTCAGCGGCACTGTCTTCTTCAGATTCCTGCTCCTCTCACTTATGCAACCTACAGAAAGCCTGGGCTTCCCCAATGGCTTATCAGGTAAAGAAGCCACCTGCAATGAAGGAGACACAGAGATTCAAATTCGATCCCTGGGTCGGGAAGATTCCCTGAAGAAGGAAATGGCGAACTGCTCCAGTATTCTTGCCTGGAAAATCTCATGTACAGAGGAGCCTGGCAGGCTACATCTAAAGGATCACAAAAGAGTCAGACAGGACTGAGTGACTAAGCACACAAACACACAGAAAGCCCAGACTGCTTAGTTCCATTACACTGGATGCTTTCCAATCTCTCAGCAGCCCTTGCTCCTTCTGAATTATCTTTCTAATGTGTTCCTATTGAAATAAGTCAATGTATGCAAAGGGCCTAAAGAACTAAAGAGCCTCCTGATGTAAGTGAAAGAGGAGAGTGTAAAAACTGGCTTAAAGCTCAGCACTCAGAAAATTAAGATAACGGCATCCGGTCCCACTCAGTTCAGTTCAGTTCAGTCGCTCAGTCACGTCCGACTCTTTGCGACCCCATGAATCGCAGCACGCCAGGCCTCCCTGTCCATCACCATCTCCCGGAGTTCACTCAGACTCACGTCCATCGAGTCCATGATGCCATCCAGCCATCTCATCCTCGGTCGTTCCCTTCTCCTCCTGCCCCCAATCCCTCCCAGCATCAGAGTCTTTTCCAATGAGTCAACTCTTCGCATCAGGTGGCCAAAGTACTGGAGTTTCAGCTTTAACATCATTCCTTCCAAAGAAATCCCAGGGTTGATCTCCTTCAGAATGGACTGGTTGGATCTCCTTGCAGTCCAAGGGACTCTCAACAGTCTTCTCCAACACCACAGTTCAAAAGCATCGATTCTTCGACGCTCAGCTTTCTTCACAGTCCAACTTTCACATCCATACATGACCACAGGAAAAACCATAGCCTTGACTAGGCGGACCTTAGTCGGCAAAGTAATGTCTCTGCTTTTGAATATACTATCCAGGTTGGTCATAACTTTTCTTCCAAGGAGTAAGCGTCTTCTAATTTCATGGCTGCAGTCACCATCTGCAGTGATTTTAGAGCCCAAAAAAATAAAGTCTGACACTGTTTCCACTGTTTCCCCATCTATTTCCCATGAAGTGATGGGACCGGATGCCATGATCTTCGTTTTCTGAATGTTGAGCTTTAAGCCAACTTTTTCGCTCTCCTCCTTCACTTTCATCAAGAGGCTTTTTAGCTCCTCCTCACTTTCTGCCATAAGGGTGGTGTCATCAGCATATCTGAGGTTATTGATATTTCTCCCGGCAATCTTGATTCCAGCTTGTGTTTCTTCCAGTCCAGCGTTTCTCATGATGTACTCTGCATATAAGTTAAATAAGCAGGGAGACAATATACAGCCTTGACGTACTCCTTTTCCTATTTGGAACCAGTCTGTTGTTCCATGTCCAGTTCTAACTGTTGCTTCCTGACCTGCATACAGATTTCTCAAGAGGCAGGTTAGGTGGTCTGGTATTCCCATCTCTTTCAGAATTTTCCACAGTTTATTGTGATCCACACAGTCAAAGGCTTTGGCATAGTCAATAAAGCAGAAATAGATGTTTTTCTGGAACTCTCTTGGTTTGCGAGAGCCGGGCCGGCGCACTCAGCGCGGGCCGCTTGCGAGAGCCGGGCCGGCGCACTCAGCGCGGGCCGCTTGCGAGAGCCGGGCCGGCGCACTCAGCGCGGGCCGCTTGCGAGAGCCGGGCCGGCGCACTCAGCGCGGGCCGCTTGCGAGAGCCGGGCCGGCGCACTCAGCGCGGGCCGCTTGCGAGAGCCGGGCCGGCGCACTCAGCGCGGGCCGCTTGCGAGAGCCGGGCCGGCGCACTCAGCGCGGGCCGCTTGCGAGAGCCGGGCCGGCGCACTCAGCGCGGGCCGCTTGCGAGAGCCGGGCCGGCGCACTCAGCGCGGGCCGCTTGCGAGAGCCGGGCCGGCGCACTCAGCGCGGGCCGCTTGCGAGAGCCGGGCCGGCGCACTCAGCGCGGGCCGCTTGCGAGAGCCGGGCCGGCGCACTCAGCGCGGGCCGCTTGCGAGAGCCGGGCCGGCGCACTCAGCGCGGGCCGCTTGCGAGAGCCGGGCCGGCGCACTCAGCGCGGGCCGCTTGCGAGAGCCGGGCCGGCGCACTCAGCGCGGGCCGCTTGCGAGAGCCGGGCCGGCGCACTCAGCGCGGGCCGCTTGCGAGAGCCGGGCCGGCGCACTCAGCGCGGGCGAGAGGAGCTACCCCACGTCCGAGGTCAGGGGCAGCAACCTAGAGTGCCAGGCTGCGACGGCGCAGGAACGGCCGAGAGGAGCTACCCTGTGTCTGAGGTCAGTGGCGGCCGGGAGGAGACACCCCGCGTCTGAGGTCAGGGCGGCGGCCGGGAGGAGCTACCCCGTGTCCGAGGTCAGGGGCGGCCAGGAAGAGACACCCCACGTCCGAGGCCAGGGGCGGCCGGGAGAAGCCACCTTGCGCCCGAGGCCAGGGGTGGTGACCCGGAGGAGCCACCCTGAGCCCGAGGCCAGGGGCGGCAGCTGGGAGAAGCCACCCACGCCCGAGGCCACGGCCGGCGGCCGGGAGGAGCAACCCGAGGAGCAGGGGCTGCGCAGGCGCAGGAGGGCCTAGAGGAGCTGTCCCACGTTGAAGGTCAGGAACTGCGGCGGTAAGGAGATACCCCTCGTCCAAGGTAAGGAGCAGCCGTGAAGAGACAACCCACGCCCAAGGTAAGAGAAACCCAAGTAAGATGGTAGGTGTTGCAAGAGAGCATCAGAGGGCAGACACACTGAAACCATACTCGCAGAAAACTAGTCAATCTAATCACACTAGGACCAGGGCCTTGTCTAACTCAATGAAACCAAGCCATGCCTGCAGGGCAACCCAAGGCGGGCGGGTCATGGTGGAGAGGTCTGACAGAACGTGGTCCACTGGAGAAGGGAATGGCAAGCCACTTCAGTATTCTTGCCTTGAGAACCCCATGAACAGTATGAAAAGGCAAAATGATAGGATATCAAAAGAGAATCTCCCCAGGTCGTTAGGTGCCCAATATGCTACTGGAGATCAGTGGAGAAATAACTCCAGAAAGAATGAAGGGATGGAGCCAAAGCAAAAACAATACCCAGTTGTGCATGTGACTGGTGATAGAAGCAAGATCCGATGCTGTAAAGAACAATATTGCATAGGAACCTGGAATGTCAGGTCCATGAATCAAGGCAAATTGGAAGTGGTCAAACAAGAGATGGCAAGGGTGAACGTCGACATTCTAGGAATCAGCGAACTAAAATGGACTGGAATGGGTGAATTTAACTCAGATGACCATTATATCTACTACTGCGGGCAGGAATCCCTCAGAAGAAATGGAGTAGCCATCATGGTCAACAAAAGAGTCCGAAATGCAGTACTTGGATGCAATCTCAAAAACGACAGAATGATCTCTGTTCGTTTCCAAGGCAAACCATTCAATATCACAGTTATCCAAGTCTATGCCCCAACCAGTAATGCTGAAGAAGCTGAAGTTGAACGGTTTTATGAAGACCTACAAGACCTTGTAGAACTAACACCCAAAAAAGATGTCCTTTTCATTATAGGGGACTGGAATGCTAAAGTAGGAAGTCAAGAAACACCTGGAGTAACAGGCAAATTTGGCCTTGGAATGCGGAATGAAGCAGGGCAAAGACTAATAGAGTTTTGCCAAGAAAATGCACTGGTCATAGCAAACACCCTCTTCCAGCAACACAAGAGAAGACTCTACACATGGACATCACCAGATGGTCAACACCGAAATCAGATTGATTATATTCTTTGCAGCCAAAGATGGAGAAGCTCTATACAGTCAACAAAAACAAGACCAGGAGCTGACTGTGGCTCAGATCATGAACTCCTTATTTCCAAATTCAGACTTAAATTGAAGAAAGTAGGGAAAACCGCTAGACCATTCAGGTATGACCTAAATCAAATCCCTTATGATTATACAGTGGAAGTGAGAAATAGATTTAAGGGCCTAGATCTGATAGACAGAGTTCCTGATGAACTATGGAATGAGGTTCGTGACATTGTACAGGAGACAGGGATCAAGACCATCCCCATGGAAAAGAAATGCAAAAAAGCAAAATGGCTGTCTGGAGAAGCCTTACAAATAGCACTGAAAAGAAGAGAGGCGAAAAGCAAAGGAGAAAAGAAAAGATATAAGCATCTGAATGCAGAGTTCCAAAGAATAGCAAGAAGAGATAAGAAAGCCTTCTTCAGCAATCAATGCAAAGAGATAGAGGAAAACAACAGAATGGGAAAGACTAGAGATCTCTTCAAGAGAATTGGAGATACCAAGGGAACATTTCATGCAAAGATGGGCTCGATAAAGGATAGAAATGGTATGGACCTAACAGAAGCAGAAGATATTAAGAAGAGGTGGCAAGAATACACAGAAGAACTGTACAGAAAAGATCTTCACGACCCAGATAATCATGAGGATGTGATCACTAATCTAGAGCCAGACATCTTGGAATGTGAAGTCAAGTGGGCCTTAGAAAGCATCACTAAGAACAAAGCTAGTGGAGGTGATGGAATTCCCGTTGAGCTGTTTCAAATCCTGGAAGATGATGCTGTGAAAGTGCTGCACTCAATATGCCAGCAAATTTGGAAAACTCAGCAGTGGCCACAGGACTGGAAAAGGTCAGTTTTCATTCCAATTCCAAAGAAAGGCAATGCCAAAGAATGCTCAAACTACCGCACAATTGCACTCATCTCACACGCTAGTAAAGTAATGCTCAAAATTCTCCAAGCCAGGCTTCAGCAATATGTGAACCGTGAACTCCCTGATGTTCAAGCTGGTTTTAGAACAGGCAGAGGAACCAGAGATCAAATTGCCAACATCCGCTGGATCATGGAAAAAGCAAGAGAGTTCCAGAAAAACATCTATTTCTGTTTTATTGACTATGCCAAAGCCTTTGACTGTGTGGATCACAATAAACTGTGGGAAATTCTGAAAGAGATGGGAATACCAGACCACCTAACCTGCCTCTTGAGAAATCTGTATGCAGGTCAGGAAGCAACAGTTAGAACTGGACATGGAACAACAGACTGGTTCCAAATAGGAAAAGGAGTACATCAAGGCTGTATATTGTCTCCGGTCCCATTACTTCATGGCAAATAGACGGGGAAACAGTGGAAACAGTGACAGATTTTATTTTTGGGAGCTCCAAAATCACTGCAGATGGTGATTGCAGCCATGAAATTAAGACGTTTACTCCTTGGAAGGAAAGTTATGACCAACCTAGACAGCATATTAAAAAGCAGAGACATTACTTTGCCAACAAAGCTCTGTCTAGTCAAGGCTATGGTTTTTCCAGTAGTCAGGTATGGATGTGAGAGTTGTACTATAAAGAAAGCTGAGCTCCGAAGAATTGATGCTTTTGAACTGTGGTGTTGGAGAAGACTCTTGAGAGTCCCTTGGACTGCAAGGAGATCCAACCAGTCCATCTTAAAGGAGATCAGTCTTGGGTGTTCATTGGAAGGACTGATTTGAAGCTGAAACTCCAATACTTTGGCCAACTAATGCGAAGAGCTGACTCATTTGTAAAGACCCTGATGCTGGGAAAGATTGAGGGCAGGAGGAGAAGGGGATGACAGAGGATGAGATGGTTAGATGGTATCACTGACTCGATGGACATGAGTTTGAGTAAGCTCTAGGAGTTGGTGAAGGACAGGGAAGCCTGGCGTGCTGCAGTCCATGGGGTCGCAAAGAGTCAGACACGACTGAGCGACTGAACTGGACTGATGCAAAAGGCCTAGCACGTGGCCTGAAACAGTAAAAGTCCAACACGTTCACGTCCCTTTCCTCTTCCCCTGATTCCTCATCACATAAAAGTGCATAATGAAAACCTTTTCCATTCCTCTCACATCTCTGATTTCTTTAGGCCTAAGCTTTTACATTTTGCACAATCTTGTTCTAGTTCCTCATTCTCAGCTTACATATAGTGATTAAAAGAACAGAGCTTGGTCCGGTCTGGTGGTCATGTCTTTCAGCCTCCATTTTCTCTTCTGTAGGAGGGAAATTATAATAGATATTATAAAAAGTACCTATGCCATAGGTCTGTTCAGAGGATTAACTGAAGAAGAGAGACTCTTACACATATGCACAAGGGGACATGTGAAAAATTGTTTATAGCTCATTGCTCAGAATAGCAAAATGGAAAACAACTCCTGTGCTTAATGATGAGAGATAAGTAGTGTATTTTCACCCAATGGAATATAAACAATAGTGAAAACTAGTGTTATCCAGTGTCACGTAAGAAGTATAAATCTCAGTGACATAATGTTGAGTGACCAAAGTAAATTCCAACAGACATTATAGTATAACCTGTTTAGAAAGTTCAAGCAAAATAAGTCAAATTCATTTTAAAGATAAGAATATATATGTAATAAAACAGAAGACGAGCAAGGACTCATAGACACAGAAGTCAGGATCGTGGTTTCCTCTGAGGTGGAGGGGTGGGATGTGGATGAACACCTGGGTAGGTGTGGATTACTGGTAATGGTTGGTTCTTAAGTTGGGTTATAGGTTCATCATGCTCATCATGTTATTAAAGATTAAATAAAATAAGATAGGGTCATGCATGGATCCATGAGAAGAAAACCTGGTTCTAACCTGTCTCTTAAACTCCCTTCCTGTTTTCTGTCTGCTTACTAGCATCTTCATTTGATTATTTCATTAGCTCTTGAAACTCAAAATATGGAAAACTGACTTTATATTGCCTTCAAGTTTGCTTAGGCTCCTTAATTCCAAATTTTTATAAATAAACTTCATCTCCTCCAGGGCAGTTTGTCCTCTTCCTAGATTTCTAAAAGACTCTCTGTTTCCCCTTAATTCAGCTATTTGACAAGTCTTACTTTCATGCCCAGAAAAAAAATGCATCTAGAAAGAGGCAGAGCCAGAATTCTGCATCTGTTATACTATTTGTTGGTACAGCCTACACTTTTACTCACTCACCTCTGTGATACTGGCTCAGTGTGACCCTGAGGCAGTGACCTCTGGCACTGAGGCCTGAGGATGCATCTGCCCTTCCCATCAGGGAAGCTGAAGCACTGGTCCACTCTTACTGTTGCCCCTACCTTCTGTTGAGGACTGGCCTCTCCAAATCCAGGCTGCTGAGTACCCAGACCCACCCCCTGAAGTCCTGCCCAGTGTCTGGCTTTGACAAAATTTGCCAGGCCTGTTGGACAGCTCTTAAGGCCACCCAGTAGGGAAGAGGGCTACACTAGGCTCAGTGTTGGTGGGAATAAACAGCTCTTGTGAGCAGCTGGGATCAAGGTGGACTCTGCCAGATGGAATCCCTGGCCTTTTCTTTTCTTGGGCCCTGCTGAGCAGCAATCTCCAAGAGCAACTGTAGAGAACAGCCTCAGTGAGTTCGTACAGCAGCAATGGGGAGGCCAGGCTGGGGCCAGGAGATATGAAGGAGGTTTCGAGCACAGCCTTGGCAGCCACTTCTCTGCCTGCAGAAGTGATTATTCCTAATAAGGACACAGCAGTTCCTGTTTACAGTTGTTCCAAACATCCCTCACACCACAGCCCTTTGCGAAATATATGCTAAGGCCCAGTAAACTTTTATTTAAAGACTCAGACAGAGAGAACAGACTTGTTCTCTGACATGGAGGTAGGGATGTAAACGGTGGAATGAACTGAGAGAGTAACATTGAACATATGCATTACCATATGTAAAATTAGATAGCTGGTGGAAACTTGCTATATGACGCAGGGAACTCAAACCCAGTACCCTGTGACAACCTAGGGGGTGGGATGGGGTGGGAGGTGGGAGAGAGGTTCAAGAGGGAGAGGACATACGTATACCTATGGCTGATTCATGTTGATATGTGGCAGAAACCAACACAATATTGTAAAGCAACTATCCCCCAATTAAAAAGAAATAAATTTTAAAAGTAAATAAAGAAGAACAACAACAAAAATAAAGGCTCCTCTGACTTTACAACTGGTTAGGTCTGCAACCTTGCTGGATTCTGGTCTCTGCGCCCTTACGGAAGAGACTTGCTTTCTATGTCTCAGCTCAAATGCTCTGCGCTCTTTTCCCTCTTTTGTGTCTATCCGCCGCAGGGTTCCCCTGTGAGTCGAAGCGCATGAACAATGAACACCTACAGACAGGGCCGTTTGGTGAGATCATTAATATTTCTTCAGATGTCTGGTCACCAGACGCAGGAATTCTTCAAAATGCAAAGCAGACAATTCATAAGAGATTGCCTATAAAGGGAATTTATGTAATTTAGATCCTAGAGTTTCAGGTTCTGTGAGAGGAGAGGTTTCTTGACTGGCTCTGCTGTTCATTAGGAGATAGGTCAGCATAGGAGATGAAGTGTCTCATGACACAGAAAGAGAAATCTGTAAGAAAAGTTTCCTTTCTTTAGGTAGTTTGGGGAATGCTGTTTTTTTTAAACATTCAACTAACATTTATTAAGGAACTACAGTATAAAATCATGCTATTCCAGGACTGCTATTTCCTTGAGATTTAAAAGAACTGGCTCTTGACTACTAATTTCTTTTCCTTCTTTTCTCTTCACCCCCTCTCGACCTCCTTCATCAAAGGGACCTAGCTCTCTCTCAGGAGTCTGTCACAGTACGCTCTGTGAGAGGAGCTGGGCTCTGACATTAGCTGGGGCTTGTGATGTTAACTTTGCAGATAAATCACTCTGGGACCTTGGGCAAAGGATGAAATCCTTAATCTACAGGGTAGAGATCAAAAAGTTACCTCACAGGGTGGTGATAAGAATTAAATGAGGTAATATACACCAGACACTTAAAATAGTTCGCATTTTATCATCAACAAATAATGCTTATTGTAATTTTTTGTTAATACTATTCTCTCATCTAACTGGGACTTATCACAGAACCTCATCTATCTGGAAGTCAACCGAAAAATACAAAGCACGTCAAAAGAAAAAGATCTCTGAGCAACTAAAATTAGTGTCTATGGGTTGAAATACATTTTATTTGCAGATGAGATTCTTGTTTTGAGTCTGTTTAACATTGCATATGGAATCCTATTAAGCTCACAGCAGATGAGGACTGGCAAACTAAATAGGGAAGTAGGCAGAGAGCATCAGAGTGTGAGAGAGGAACTCTGATGATCAGAAACTAGAACTACAGACTAAGATATAAGAATTACCACCATGCACTACTCAGGGGCATTNATGAGATTCTTGTTTTGAGTCTGTTTAACATTGCATATGGAATCCTATTAAGCTCACAGCAGATGAGGACTGGCAAACTAAATAGGGAAGTAGGCAGAGAGCATCAGAGTGTGAGAGAGGAACTCTGATGATCAGAAACTAGAACTACAGACTAAGATATAAGAATTACCACCATGCACTACTCAGGGGCATTTAGGATAGGTCAATTTATTGAACACCCAACAGACAACCAGATACTCTATTCGGTGTATTGGGCATATTGTTCAATTTAATCCTCACAGCAATCCTCTGTAGCATCTATCTTTATTGCTGTGTTACAAAGGTAATGTGGAGGTTCCTAGAGTTTAAGACATTTGTCACAAAGCTAGGAAGGGGGTATACCTCAGAGCCTGCCTACATTAAAAAAATTTTTCTTATTGAAGGATAATTGCTTTACAGAATTTTGTTATTTTCTGTCAAACCTCAACATGAATCAGCCATAGGTATTCATATATCCTCTCTTTTGAACTTACCTCCCATTTCCCTCCTCATCCCACCCCTCTAGGCTGATAGAGAGCCCTAAAAAAATTTTTTTTATTGAAGGATAATTGCTTTACAGAATTTTGTTATTTTCTGTCAAACCTCAACATGAATCAGCCATAGGTATTCATATATCCTCTCTTTTGAACTTACCTCCCATTTCCCTCCTCATCCCACCCCTCTAGGCTGATAGAGAGCCCTCGTTTGAGTTTCCTGAGCCATACAGCAAATTCCCGTTGGTTATCTATTTTACATATGGTAATGTAAGTTTTCACGTTACTCTTTCCATACATCTCACTCTCTCCTCCCCTCTCCCCATGTCCGTAAGTCTATTCTGTCTGTTTCTCCATTGTTGCCCTGTAAATAAATTCTTCAGTACCATTTTTCTAGATTCCATATATGTNGAGGAGAGGTTTCTTGACTGGCTCTGCTGTTCATTAGGAGATAGGTCAGCATAGGAGATGAAGTGTCTCATGACACAGAAAGAGAAATCTGTAAGAAAAGTTTCCTTTCTTTAGGTAGTTTGGGGAATGCTGTTTTTTTTAAACATTCAACTAACATTTATTAAGGAACTACAGTATAAAATCATGCTATTCCAGGACTGCTATTTCCTTGAGATTTAAAAGAACTGGCTCTTGACTACTAATTTCTTTTCCTTCTTTTCTCTTCACCCCCTCTCGACCTCCTTCATCAAAGGGACCTAGCTCTCTCTCAGGAGTCTGTCACAGTACGCTCTGTGAGAGGAGCTGGGCTCTGACATTAGCTGGGGCTTGTGATGTTAACTTTGCAGATAAATCACTCTGGGACCTTGGGCAAAGGATGAAATCCTTAATCTACAGGGTAGAGATCAAAAAGTTACCTCACAGGGTGGTGATAAGAATTAAATGAGGTAATATACACCAGACACTTAAAATAGTTCGCATTTTATCATCAACAAATAATGCTTATTGTAATTTTTTGTTAATACTATTCTCTCATCTAACTGGGACTTATCACAGAACCTCATCTATCTGGAAGTCAACCGAAAAATACAAAGCACGTCAAAAGAAAAAGATCTCTGAGCAACTAAAATTAGTGTCTATGGGTTGAAATACATTTTATTTGCAGATGAGATTCTTGTTTTGAGTCTGTTTAACATTGCATATGGAATCCTATTAAGCTCACAGCAGATGAGGACTGGCAAACTAAATAGGGAAGTAGGCAGAGAGCATCAGAGTGTGAGAGAGGAACTCTGATGATCAGAAACTAGAACTACAGACTAAGATATAAGAATTACCACCATGCACTACTCAGGGGCATTCAGGATAGGTCAATTTATTGAACACCCAACAGACAACCAGATACTCTATTTGGTGTATTGGGCATATTGTTCAATTTAATCCTCACAGCAATCCTCTGTAGCATCTATCTTTATTGCTATGTTACAAAGGTAATGTGGAGGTTCCTAGAGTTTAAGACATTTGTCACAAAGCTAGGAAGGGGGTATGCCTCAGAGCCTGCCTACATTAAAAAAAAATTTTTTTTATTGAAGGATAATTGCTTTACAGAATTTTGTTATTTTCTGTCAAACCTCAACATGAATCAGCCATAGGTATTCATATATCCTCTCTTTTGAACTTACCTCCCATTTCCCTCCTCATCCCACCCCTCTAGGCTGATAGAGAGCCCCTGTTTGAGTTTCCTGAGCCANCTGCCTACATTAAAAAAATTTTTTTTATTGAAGGATAATTGCTTTACAGAATTTTGTTATTTTCTGTCAAACCTCAACATGAATCAGCCATAGGTATTCATATATCCTCTCTTTTGAACTTACCTCCCATTTCCCTCCTCATCCCACCCCTCTAGGCTGATAGAGAGCCCCTGTTTGAGTTTCCTGAGCCATACAGCAAATTCCTGTTGGTTATCTATTTTACATATAGTAATGTAAGTTTTCACGTTACTCTTTCCATACATCTCACTCTCTCCTCCCCTCTCCCCATGTCCATAAGTCTATTCTGTCTGTTTCTCCATTGTTGCCCTGCAAATAAGTTCTTCAGTACCATTTTTCTAGATTCCATATATGTGCGTTAGAATACGATATTTCTCTTTCTGACTCACNAGTAATGTAAGTTTTCACGTTACTCTTTCCATACATCTCACTCTCTCCTCCCCTCTCCCCAGGTCCATAAGTCTATTCTGTCTGTTTCTCCATTGTTGCCCTGCAAATAAGTTCTTCAGTACCATTTTTCTAGATTCCATATATGTGCGTTAGAATACGATATTTCTCTTTCTGACTCACTTCACTCTGTATAACAGATTCTAGGTTCATCCACCTCATCAGAACTGACTCAAACGTGTTCCTTTTTATGGCTGAGTAATATGCCATTGTGTATATGTACCATGACTTCTTCACCCATTCACCTGTCAATGGACATCTAGGTTGCTTTCATGTTCTAGGTATTATAAATAGTGCTGCAACAAGCAATGGGATACATGTGCCTTTTTCGATTTTGATTTCCTCAGGGTATATGCCTAGGAGTGGGATTGCTGGGTCATATGATGGTTTTGTTCCTAGTTTTTTAAGGAATCTCCATACTGTCTTCCATAGTGGCTGTATCAATTTATGTTCCCACCAAAAGTGCAAGAGTGGTCCCTTTTCTCCACTCCCTCTCCAGCATTTATCATTTGTAGACTTTTTGATGATGGCCATTCTGACCGATGTGAGGTGATGTCTCAATGTAGTTTTGATTTGCATTTCTCTAATGATGAGCGATAGTTGAGCATCTTTTCACATTTGTTAGTGGTCTGTATGTCTTCTTTGGGGAAATGTCTGTTTAGGTCTTTCCCCCACTTTTTGATTGGGTTGTTTGTTTTTCTGGTTTTGAGTTGTATGAGCTGTTTGTATATTTTGGAAATTAATCCTTTGTCAATTGTTTCATTTGCTATTATTTTCTCTCATTCTGAGGGTTGTCATTTCACCTTGCTTATAGTTTCCTTTGCTGGGCAAAAGCTTTTAAGTCTAATCGGGTCCCAGTTGTTTACTTTTGTTTTTATTTCCATTACTCTAGGAGGTGGGTCATGGAGGATCTTGCTTTGATTTATGTCATCGAGTGTTTTGCCTATGTTTTCCTCTAAGAGTTGTATAGTTTCTGATCTTATATTTAGGTCTTTAATCCATTTTATCTTTCTATATGGTGTTAGGAAACTAATTTCATTGTTTTACATGTAGCTGTCCAGTTGTCCCAGCACCATTTATTGAAGAGGCTGTTTTTGCCCCATTGTACATTCTTGCCTCCTTTGTCAAAAATAAGGTACCTATAGGTGCATGGGTTTATTTCTGGGCTTTCTATCTTGTTCCATTGATATATATTTCTGTTTTTGTGCCAATATTCCCCCATACTGTTTTGATGACTGTAGCTTTGTAGTATAACCTGAAGTCAGGAAGGCTGATTCTTCCAGCTCCATTCTTCTTTCTCAAGACTGCTTTGGCTATTCGGGGTCTTTTGTGTTTCCATATGACTTGTGAAAATTTTTGTTCTAGTTCTGTGAAAAATGTCATTGGTAATTTGATGGGGATCACATTGAATCTGTAGATTGTGTTTGGTAGTATAGTCATTTTCACAATATTGATTCTTCCTACCCAGGAACATGGAATATATCTCCATCTGTTTATGTCATCTTTGATTTCTTTCATTAATGTCTTGTAATTTTCTGTGTACAATTCTTTTGTCTTCTTAGGTAAGTTCATCCCTGTATATTTAATTCTTTTTGTTGCAATGGTGAATGGGATTGATTCCTTAATTTCTCTTTCTGATTTTTCATTGTTAGTATATAGAAATGCAAGTGATTTCT
>SJYX01010891.1:125678-185205 GCA_006410675.1 Oreotragus oreotragus | reverse complement strand
AGTCACTCAGTCATGTCTGACTCCAAAAAGGAATCAATAGCAGAATATCTGAAGCAGAAGAATGAATTGGTGAGCTGGAAGACAAAATGGTGGAAATAACTTCTGAAGAGCAGAATAAAATAAAAAGAATGAAAAGAACTGAGGATAGTCTCAGAGACCTCTGGGACAATATCAAACGCACCAATATTCGGAGTATAGGGGTCCCAGAAGAAGAAGAAAAAAAGAAAGGTTATGAGAAAATTTTTGAAGAGATTATAGTTGAAAATTTCTCCAATATGGAAAACAAAATAGTCAAGTCCAAGAGGCACAAAGAGTCCCATACAGCATAAACCCAAGGAGAAACACATCAAGATACATACTAATCAAACTAACAAAGACTAAACACAAAGAAAGAATATTAAAAGCAGCAAGGGAGAAGCAACAAGTAACATACAAGGGAAACACCATACACTTAACTGCTGCTGCTGCTGAGTCGCTTCAGTCGTGTCTGACTCTGTGCGACCCCATAGACGGCAGCCCACCAGGCTCCCCATCCCTGGGATTCTCCAGGCAAGAACACTGGAGTGGGTTGCCATTTCCTTCTCCAATGCATGAAAGTGAAAAGTGAAAGTGAAGTCGCTCAGTCTTGTCCGACTCTTCACGACCCCATGGACTGCAGCCTACCAGGCTCCTCCGCCCATGGGATTTTCCAGGCAAGAGTACTGGAGTGGGGTGCCATCGCCTTCTCCACATACACTTAACAGGTGATCTTTAAGCAGAAACTCTGCAAGCCAGAAGGGAATGGCAATCTATTTAAAGTCCTAAAGAGAAAAATCTGCAACCAAGATTACTGTACCCAGCAAGGATCTCATTCAAAATTGATGGAGAAATAAAAAGTTTTTCAAACAAGCAAAAGTTAAGAGAATTCAGTACTACCAAACCAGCTTTATAACAAATGCTAAAGGGACTTACATAGTCAAGAAATACAAGAGAAGAAAAAAGATCTACAAAATCAACCCCAAACATTTAAGAAAATGGCAATAGGAACATATACATCAATAATTACTTTAAATGTAAATGGATTAAATGCTCCAGCCAACAGACAGACTGGCTGAATGGATATAAAAACAAGACTCACATATATGCTGTCTAAAAGAAACCCACTTCAGATCTCAATACACATATAGACTGAAAGTGAGAGGATAGAAAAATATATTCCATGCAAACGGGAAGCAAAAGAAAGCTGGGGTAGCAATCCTCATATCAGACAAATATACCTTAAAATAAAGACTACAGGAGATAAGGAAGGATACTCCATAATGATCAAGGGATCAATCCAAGAGGAAGACATAATAATTGTAAATATCTATGCACCCAAATACATAAGTGAAAGTGAGAGGATAGAAAAATATATTCCATGCAAACGGGAAGCAAAAGAAAGCTGGGGTAGCAATCCTCATATCAGACAAATATACCTTAAAATAAAGACTACAGGAGATAAGGAAGGATACTCCATAATGATCAAGGGATCAATCCAAGAGGAAGACATAATAATTGTAAATATCTATGCACCCAAATACATAAGACAAACACTAACAGACACAAAAGGAGAAATTGACAGTGACACAATAATAGTAGGAGACTTTAACACCCCACTCACACCAATGGACAAATCATCAAAACAGAAAATTAATAAGGAAACACAAGTCTTAAATGATACATTAGATGAGATGGATCTCATTGATATCTTCAGGACATCCCATCCAAATGCAGAAGAATACACCTTCTTCTCAAGTGCCCATGGAACATTCTCCAGGATAGACCACATCTTGGGTCACAAATCAAACCTCAGTAAATTTAAGAAAATTGAAATTGTATCAAGCATCTTCCCTGACCACCATGCTATAAGACTAGATATCAATTACAAGAAAAAAAACTGTTATAAACACAAACACATGGAGATTAAACAACATGTTTCTAAATAACAAACAGGTTACTGAAGAAATCAAAAGGGAAATGAAGAAAGTTCTAGAAACCAATGACAATGAAAACATGACAACTCAAAACCTAGGGGATGCAGCAAAAGCAGTTCTAAGAGGGAAGTTGATAGCAATACAATCCTACCTCAAGAAACAAGAAAAACATTGAACAGACAACCTAACTTTACACCTAAAATAACTGGCAAAAGAAGAACAAGAAAACCCCAAAATTAGTAGAAGGAAAGAAATCATAAAGATCTGAACAGAAGTAAATGAAAAAGAAATGAAAGAAACAATAGTAAAGATTAATAAAACTAAAAGCTGTTTCTTTGAGAAGATAAACAAAATTGACAAGCCTTTAGTCAGACTCATCAAGAAGAAAAAAGAGAAGAATCAAACCAACAAAATTAGAAATGAAAAAGGAGAGGTTACAACCAACAATGCAGAAATACAAAGGATTATAGGAGATTATTATGAACAACTATATGGCAATAAAATGGATAACCTGGAAAAAATGGACAGATACTTAGAAAAGTCCAATCTTCCAAGACTGAACCAGGAAGAAATAGAAATTATGAACAAACCAATTGCAAGCACTGAAATTGAAGATATGATAAAAAAATCTCCCAAAAAACAAAAGCCCAGGACCAGATGGCTTCACAGGGGAATTCTATCAAACATTTAGAGAAGAGCTAATGCCTATCCTTCTAAAATTCTTTCAAAAAATTGCAGTGAAACAAACACTTCTAAACTCATTCTATGAGGCCAGCATAAAGCCCCACATTTCTGATACTCCACACTTGCCCCCCATGCAGCTCTTTAGATCTCTAAAGATCCCATGTCTGTCTGTCTGTCCTCCCTCCCTCCCTCTCTCCCTCCCTTCTTTCCTTACTTTCTTCCTTCTATTCATCCACTTGATAACTGAAACAGAATCCCTGATGTCAGGGTGCTAAAAAAAAAAACTTGCTTTGAATGATTTTAGACTCACAAGAAGCTGCAAAATTATTTCCTGTGTACCCTTCCACTAGCTTACCCCAGTGTATTATATTAGTTCATAATCAGAGGGAAAAAAACTAATGCCAAGACAATGCCATAAATGCACTATAAACCTTATTTGGATTTCACTAATTTTTGCAGCATTCACTTCTCAATGAACTTATAGTCTAGTATTTCTCTTATTATAGCAGTTTATAATTGGCGTTCCTCAAATAAAATTAAGCTTATATTTAAGAAGTTAAGGAAAAGTATATGCCTTTGGAAAATATTTCATTCAAAATCACTGAAATAAAAATTTTCACTGAAAAGGGTAAATTCTTTGCTCTCTGGAATATTTACTTCTTCAAAACAATACATTTTCCAAAACATTCTAGATAGCCAGAGGTGACACTCTATGATTTCTCTTTATGGGATGAAACTGGCCAAGTCTTTAGTGATATAGAAATCCCTAAAGAATTTAGCTCATGTTCAAGGTGTCCACATTTAACTATACAGAGGTTTTCCCACCGTGGTTCTTTTCAGTTTCCAAAATGCATCAGGACGCCACATTACACAGTGTGGGTGGGATATTTTTAAGTCTAGCTATCTCCTCAATTCCTTCCATGTGTGCCATGGACTTTAAGTGCTGGAGTCAGGCATTTCTGAACACAATTTTCCATAAGTAGATTCACCACTCCCCATTGAAGCACACACATCTGATCTAGTTTATGAGGCTGTGAGATGACTCTTTTCTCTCACTTTGAGAACACTTAAATGATCAAATGTTCTGACGTAGACAAGCTAGGGCCGAGAGAGTTCACTGCTTCTGCTGGCCCCCCACCAGGCAAGAGCACAGCCCCTTAAACAGGGCTTTCAGGCTCTCTTACCTTCTGCTTATCTCATTTTTCTGCATTCACTTTTTTCTTTCTAGACATCCACTTTTTTCTTTCTAGACATCCACTTTTTTCTCCCCAAATGAATAAAGGTCTCCTGTAGAGCCCTTTTACAGAGACGTCCAACTAGATTGAGCAGGTAGGTTCCAAGCTGGTTGTGGCATTTTCTTTCCCAACTGCTTTTTTTCCCCTCTATAATCCCTATTTTTGCTAATATCATCACCATCCTCCAAGACACTGAGACTTGAAACTTCAATAATACTTTTAATGCTCCATGTCCTTTGCCCCTCACCTGCTCAGGGCTGTCAGTTCCATCTCTTGCTCATGTCTCCTTCTGTCCCGTTGTTTCCATTCACACTCTCTTGAATCCTGGGCGGGCAGGAAGGAAGCTGGCTGCTTGCCTTTGCCAGACTGTGAATTCACTGAGGGTGGGATCTGCATCTTAGCCACCTCTGTGGCTCTGAGACAGCTGTGCCACGCTTGACAGATGGCAGGCCTCTGTGCTATCCACTGAGTGGTTAACGCAGCAGCTGAATATCAGTTCTGGAGGACACATCCCCCAGGCAGAGCTCTGCTCATTTCAGGCTGGGCTCCAAGGTCCCGGAGGAAAAAGCACAATGGGGAGGCAGGCCAGGTAGCCTGGAGGACATAGATCTCCCTATGCCTCTCACCACTTGCTTAGGCTACTCCTACCTGCCCAAGGGCCATCTTCCCCTCTCCTCTTACCCCAAACTTCCCTGTCCCCACAGGTGAGCCTATTATCTGAAAGTTGGTTGTTATGGATTCAGATTTCCTGTTACCTGTGCTCAGCAATGTGCAGTCCTTTCTCATTCAACTATTGAGTTTGTTCTGCCATTTACAATCTCTTACTTTCTCTGTTCTTGCTCATTGTGTTTATATGGGATATTCATATATAAATGTTCTGTGTATGTGTGTGCGTGTGCATATATCAGCATTATTTTGAAACTTACCCATCCCAGTCATTTCACCGTTTCACCTGTAATTGAACCAGAATTCAGAGACCAAAGTGATGGCTCTGAGTTTACAGGGCCTGTTTGAGGCAGAGCCTTAGCAGATAACGGGACGTCATACATCCCTTGCCTCATGGCCTGCCCTGAGATCAAACTGATCATTGAAAACCCATCCCACAGAACTACATCTTTGAGCTGCATTCTGGTGGATTTTCTTTGCCAGGTACTTTCAAACTTCAAAAGTTGTCTCTTAACACCCTAGATTTGTGTTTTATCTGCTTCAGAAGATAATCAAGATCACAGTCAGGCATTTTGCAGGATTACACATGGAACATGCATCTGGAGTATTGGCTGCGGAGTATGCTCTGTAGTCTCCAGACAGATTAAGCTTTGTCCCCATTGGATATTGAAGGGTCACAGAGTCTGCCAAGCCTAGGACTTCCAGCTATGCTTTGATTCACTGGAGAGACAGGGATGTGAGCCTGGATTGTGCTGGCTCTGAACCCCTTAAGCCNTTACCTGTGCTCAGCAATGTGCAGTCCTTTCTCATTCAACTATTGAGTTTGTTCTGCCATTTACAATCTCTTACTTTCTCTGTTCTTGCTCATTGTGTTTATATGGGATATTCAAATACAAACGTTCTGTGTATGTGTGTGCGTGTGCATATATCAGCATTATTTTGAAACTTACCCATCCCAGTCATTTCACCGTTTCACCTGTAATTGAACCAGAATTCAGAGACCAAAGTGATGGCTCTGAGTTTACAGGGCCTGTTTGAGGCAGAGCCTTAGCAGATAACGGGACGTCATACATCCCTTGCCTCATGGCCTGCCCTGAGATCAAACTGATCATTGAAAACCCATCCCACAGAACTACATCTTTGAGCTGCATTCTGGTGGATTTTCTTTGCCAGGTACTTTCAAACTTCAAAAGTTGTCTCTTAACACCCTAGATTTGTGTTTTATCTGCTTCAGAAGATAATCAAGATCACAGTCAGGCATTTTGCAGGATTACACATGGAACATGCATCTGGAGTATTGGCTGCGGAGTATGCTCTGGAGTCTCCAGACAGATTAAGCTTTGTCCCCATTGGATATTGAAGGGTCACAGAGTCTGCCAAGCCTAGGACTTCCAGCTATGCTTTGATTCACTGGAGAGACAGGGATGTGAGCCTGGATTGTGCTGGCTCTGAACCCCTTAAGCCTTGCAAAATGAGGATTCTGAAGAGGCCCTCAAATCTTTTTTGTGTTGAAGGCACTGTGTTTTTGGAAAAATACAACTTCCTGCTTTTTATGCTGAACGCAAGGTTTTTAAATCCCCAAATAATTCTCATTAAGACATCAAACAGATCTCGCATAACAATATTTTGATGATTTAAGGGTAAGTAAATCGAAAGCATACGCATTAAATGTCCCTTACAATACACACATGTTTTAAGATTATGGGGGAAAGTGCTTGACAAAAGGCAAACTGGGTTTCCCCAAGCCCTGAACATTTAAACAATAGGACATCAGATGAATTTCAAACAAAACCAGGTTCTCCTCTCTATAGGAGAACACAGTAAGCCAGTTTTGTGTGTTTCAAAGGTAAATGATCTGCTTGATTCTGGAAAAGAGCAGGAGCCCTCACCCCGACAAGCATGCCCTTCACTGTGAGCCACAGTTTTCAGTGGAAAAAAGGGAGTGAGGTAATGGCCACAGGCGCACCAGTTAACCCTCCAGAGTGGCCTGATTTATAACTGCTTTGGAAGCCTCACAATATTACGTCTCTTGATTTTGTACACACAGAATGTCTCCGCCTTCCCACCCACAGATGTGTTAGGTAGTATTAAAGACTTTTCCACTGGGGCATGTGAAACCTTGGTTTCAGTCCAAGTCAAAATTCAGCCAATCCATGGGCTTTATAATTGAGGTCTAAATAGAACTTGGCATCATCCTAGGGTCTCTCAATCAATCAACTGCCATTAAATGCCTCCTAGAGCAAGGCAGTGCTAAGGTGGTGGGGGCATGGAGGAGAAAGGGCATAAAAAAAGTTCAGAAACTTAGAAGACCAAGTCCCAGTTTTAAGTAGCAAATGATCTAGTTAAAGGCTGGGACACATGGGAACAAATGTCACCAGGCTGGCCCAGAGAAGCTCTCTGAAAGAGGAGACACTTGTGATGGGCCTTGAGGACTGAGCTGGTTCATTCACCTGTGAAATGTTTATTTACCACCTACTGTAAGCAACACCCTGGGCTAGGACTGGGGATACAGAAGTAAATCAGACAGGCCTGGTCCTTGCCCTTGGACAGCTTCCACTTGACTTGGAAAGATAGGCATCAAGTAGTAATTGTGAGCGCTAACAAGAAAAAGGACGGGTACTGGGAGAAGCCTTTAGCAGGGGTACTTGACCAACATTTCATGAGTTGAACTTACGTGAGTTGAACTGTCCTAGACTCTTGAAGTGTGGTTCATACATCAGCTTGTTATACATGCAGAATCTCAGGCCCTTCCCCAGTCCTAGTGAATTGGAATCTGCATTTTTAAACTCAATGCCAGGTGATTCTTAACATATTGTATTTCTAGAAGCAGTACTAAGGTAACAGTAGGCAGCAAGAGCGTATAGGACTCCTGGATCACATGAGTGTTCAAATGTCTGGATTGAACAGAACAGACACCTCTTTTCCTGGATGATAGTTCTACCCCGGAATCAAATGTGGAGGAGTCTATATCTCTCGTGTGGATATTGGAGGACACCCAAGGTCAGTTAATAGGCCACTCATCTTTGACTCTCGTGGGGGCCCTCTTTGTCTATTTGTGTCTTATTTTCAGTTATATGTCTACTGGGTCAGGATCCTTTCATGTTCCAAAATAGGAGATCTGTTCTGTTTGGCATCAATATTTCTCTCCTGTTTCCCTCCCTCCACTCTCTGTGCTGGCTAATGCTTTCCAGATGAGGTGCGAGCAGCTGCTAATTGTACCCGGATCAGTTTTGATTTGTGTTTCAGTCAGCAAGGCACCTCACTAATGGGTCTGAAACTTGGCAGCAGGCCTGGGACCAGTGTCAAAGGAAACAGATCCAAAAGGCACACCGAGAAAGGCAAGGAGACAGGGAGTAGATAGAAAAGGTTTGGAGGATGGAAGGAGGGGGAAGGAATCAAAGGGACAGGAGAGGACTAGAGAGCTTCTTGGGGGGAAAGAAGAGAAACAGATTGAGGAAAGCAGGGGATATGGAGAAGGGGGAGGGGGCAAACCCAGGAAAAAGGGGTGGGAGAGGCACAGAGGAAAGGAGCAAGGGCATCTGTACCTCTGAGAGGAGGCAAGATAATCGGGCTGTGTTTTGTGGTATAATCCTGGCGATGCCTGGGGTTGCTCACCCAGCTTGCTGTACATGAAACGGCAACTCTGTACACAGAGGGTATCAGATAGGGTGGCCCCCTCCTTTTTGCATGCAGTAATCTGATGCCTCTCTGTTCTCTCTGGCCCCCAGCTTTCCAAGGGCTTGACAGGGAGCACTGAACTCTGACAGCAGCCAGTGAGGGAAGGCTCAAGTTCCAAGCCTGAGAGAGTCGGGGGCCAGACACACCTTGGCTTTATGAGCTGAGGCCCAGGAAAGGGCCTCTCCTGGCTTGAGCTCCTGGAGCCTGATTTCCTGGAATTGAGTTGGAAAGGGGCCTTGTTAGGGGAAGCGAAGGACTAAGGCCTAAGGCCTTTCTGAACTGTGCACATTCATTGTATTTATTAAAGAAAGAAAGAAAAAAAAAAAAAAAAACCACCTGTGTAAGAGGAGGAAATATACTTGCCAATATGAATTCCAAATTGTTTGAGTCGGGGGGAGGACCCACATATACTTGCAGATTTATGCAGGGAAGAGAGCTTAAAGGAACAATAAGACAGAACATCAAGAGGCACAAGAACAAAGAACAGAGGAAGATTGCCAGTGGATAAGCTGAACCTTGCTTAGGGCACCAGAATATGGAGCCGTACCCACCTCTGCCCTCAGCAAGAAACAAACAAGCTGGCATTTTGGAGAAAAAAATTAATACTTCAAAAAAAAAAAGCATTTTTGTCCAAACAAAACTTGTACAAAAATGTTCATAGCAGCACTATTTACAGTCTCTGAAAGATGGAAACCACCCAAATATCCATCAACTGATGAGCACATGGATAAACAGAATGTGTATATTCATAGAGTGAAATATTATCCAGCCATAAAAAGAAATGAAGTCCTGATGCATGCTACAACAACGATGAACTTTGCAAATAACATGCAAAGTTAAGGAAAATCATATTATATGATTTCATCTATAGGAAATGTCTAGAAATGGCAAATACATAGTGACAAAATGCAGTTTAGTTGCTGTTGTAGCCTCGGGGAAATGGAGAATGGGGAACGCCTGCTTAATGAGCATGGAGTTTCCATTTGGCATGATGCAAAAGTTCTGGAACTAGACAGTGGTGATGGTTGCAAAACTTTGTGAATGTACTTAGTGACACTGAATTATTTTAAATAATTCATAAATTATGAATTATTTTTAAATGGCACATTTTATGCTGTATATATTTTACAAATAAAAAATGCAAAAAAAAGTACTGAAAGAACTTTATTGTGAAAATCTGAAAGAAAAAAAAATAAAAGCAATTTGTTTTCCCATAAATTTGTTCTATGGTTAGGTACTGCTTTTACTTAAACTCATGTTTGGATGGGTGTTATTATAACTGTTGTAACATGGCCCTAAAAGGGAAAGAGAGAATAGGAAGTTCTAAAGAAGGAAGGAAAAGGGTGATGGAGTTCAGTTCAGTTCAGTCACTTAGTCGTGTCTGACTCTTTGTGGCTTCGTGGTAAATTTGGAAAACTCAGCAGTGGCCACAGGACTGGAAAAGGTCAGTTTTCATTCCAATTCCAAAGAAAGGCAATGCCAAAGAATGCTCAGACTACCGTACAATTGCACTCATCTCACATGCTAGTAAAGTAATGCTTAAAATNGTGTTCATTGGAAGGACTGATGCTGAAGCTGAAACTCCAATACTTTGGCCACCTGATGCGAAGAGTTGACTCATTGGAAAAGACCCTGATGCTGGGAGGGATTAGGGGCAGGAGGAGAAGGGGATGGCAGAGGATGAGATGGCTGGATAGCATCACCGACTTGATGGATGTGAGTGTGAGTGAACTCCGAGAATTGGTGATGGACAGGGAGGCCTAGTGTGCTGTGATTCATGGGGTCGCAAAGAGTTGGACACGACTGAGCGACTGAACTGACTGACTGACTGGATTGCAGAACACCAGGCTTCCCTGCCCATCACCAACTCCCGGAGCCTACTCAAACTCATGTCCATCATGTCAGTGATGCCATCCTACCATCTCAACCCCTGCCATCCCCTTCTCCTCCCACCTTCAATCTTTCCCAGCATTAGGGTCTTTTCCAGTGAGTTGGTTCTTTGCATCAGGTGGCCAAAGTATTGGAGCTTCAGCTTCAGCATCAGTCCTTCGAATGAATATTCAGGACTGATTTCCTTTAGGATGGACTTGTTGGATCTCCTTGCAGTCCAAGGAACTCTCAAGAGTCTTCTCCAACAGCATGGTTAAAAACATCAATTCTTCAGTGCTCAGCTTTCTTTATAGTCCTGCATCTTAAAAAGCAGAGACATTTGTGATGGAATTAGGAGAGGAAAAATCAAAGAAAGCCAATAAAAGAGCAGGGATGGCTACCAAAGAGCAGTGGCTGGGATGAAGTGGGGAGAAATAACTTCAAGATATTTCATTTGGAGAAAAAGAAACCTCAGATATAAAAAGAGAGAAACAGAACAAAGCAAACCTTTGAATGGTGCCAGACAGCATGGAAAAGAAACTTAGATGAACTAAAAGATACTCTGACTCAAAACAAAACAACAGAGAAACAACAGAAAATGTCAGTTATTCATTTTATCCCCCTTTTATTTCTCATGGAATGAGCTCTTAGGGCTATGAAGTGCCATAAATATGGGGGCTAGGATCTGAGGGTACATGTTATGTGCAGATAGATCCCTCCTCTCTGTAAGGTAGACTTTCTTAACTAAGGCCATTATCCAACAACGGCTGGTCTCCCCACCCTGTGGTCCCCATCCTGGGACTCGAGTGACCAGAGACTGGACAAGCCCCAGTCAGGCATGCAGAAAGGAGAGCTGTGCCCTGAGCAGGCAGTCAGGTAGGATCACTTCCAAAATCTCTGCCCAGTTCTGTGATCTTGCGTGTGAATGGTTCTAAACCATGTGCAGACACCTAACAAAAGGGGGTTGGTCAGTGGGTCAGGGGATCAGTCCATGCATGTTTACCACACACAGGTGTTCTATTTAAAAGAGGATTTGTTGGAGGGACTTACAAGGCCCTCCCTTGTAAGAGAGCTGTTAGATGGATAGTACTGAGGTTGAGACAATGACTTTCTGATACTGTATCCAGGTAGATGCAATGTAAGGATTTTTAAAAAATATTTGAAAACGCATACAAAAAAGATGAAAATAAAAGTCATCCATAATGCATCACTTTGGTATTTATAGCTATGCATAATTACCTATACTAAGAACAGACACGCAATGATACTGAGCATATTGTTTCACGTGAATATCTTTCTAGGTCATTAGTCTTCAACAATATTATCATGATGAGTGTGTGTGTATGCATGCACGTGTCCAAGTGTGTTCAAAAACTTTATGATAAAAACGAAATAGGGAGATGGGAACAAGAACATGTTTCTAAGCTGATGGAAGCTTATTTTGCAAAGAAAGTACAGAAGTTGCACCCTATTTTGCAAAAACCATCAGGGTTTGGGAACAATCCTGAGGAGGATGATGAGCATGTTACAACAGACACTATACCTTCAGCCTCAGTATGAAGGAGGAGGAGTGTCTTCACTATCTTCACTGGAATGAAGATAGTAGGGATCTACAGCCGTGTAAAGTGGACATGTCACGTAAGCAAGAAATAGACCACTGTGTTGTAAGCCAAACACACACACACAAACCAAAATGTACAAATGACAAGATCACCACCATTTTCTAAGACTTCAAAAAGTTTTTGTTGTTCCTTTGTTAAGTCATATCCAGCTCTTTGTGACCCCATGGACTGCAGTCTGCCAGGCTTCCCTGTCAAGAAAGGACACCTGTAAAAGAAATCAACTTCTGGAATCTGAGTTCCTTCCTTGTGCATATCTGCTAATGCATTTGAATCTAATAAGGAGTGAGAGGTTTTCCAGGCTGAGTCTGTAAACTTTCTAGACAAAGCCCATTCTTTAACTATATGGGGACTTTAGGGGAATATCTCACTTCCTATGCAAGGAAGAAGCTTGCAAAGGCCTGCCTGGTCCTTTGTCCCAGAAGGAAGATGTTCACAGCAGGTGTTCTCCTAGGCTCTGTTAAGCAGAGGCCTGGTCTATGGAGGGGTTAAGAGGATGAATATAGGGAACGGGAAGCAATACTGTTTTCTGAACACTGGAGTACCAGCCACTTACTAGTATAAGATGCAACTCAAGTCAGAAGTCAAGGTAACCCCCACCTATGAGGCTGCAACTGACATCATCCAGATGAAGCTTTGCTCCAGTGGCCTGAGATTTGCAGGCTTTGTCTTTCTTTCCATGTCAGGCCTCTCTGCAGTCCAGAATTACACAACTGGAGGTTGAGGTACACACCTGTTTTTCATGTAATTGAGCTTTGAGGGGCAAAACCTTTCACAGGCTAGGAAGCAAGTACAGCACTGGAGAATCACACGTACATGTCAGTGCAGTCTTCGAGGCTGTGCAGTAACTTGATGAGTATGTGATCCTCCAATGGCCTCTCAATGCACTCAGACTATTAAGTTGGTACAAAANGCTTTGAGGGGCAAAACCTTTCACAGGCTAGGAAGCAAGTACAGCACTGGAGAATCACACGTACATGTCAGTGCAGTCTTCGAGGCTGTGCAGTAACTTGATGAGTATGTGATCCTCCAATGGCCTCTCAATGCACTCAGACTATTAAGTTGGTACAAAAGTAATTATGGTTTCAGACTTTGAATTTTAAACATAAGATTGATCAAAGTTTGTGTAAAAATAATTATTTTTATCTTTGGTAAGTTAGTTGTGTAAAAACGGTTACTCTTTATCCAAACAGAAAAGGACACCGCATTTTTAGGTACGAAACCCTAAGTCACTTGAGAACCTTTCGTAAAAGACGTAGGACGACCAATACCTTCCATTTCCTTGCAAAAAGTTGTTGAGACGCTTGAGGAAGTGATGGTTGGTGAGTGGTCAGGTGAATATGGCAGATGAGGTAAAACTTCATAGCCCAATTGGTTCAACTTCTGAAGCACTGGTTGTGCAATGAGTGGTTGGGAGTTGTCATGGAGAAGAATTGGCCCTTTCTGTTGACCAATGCCAGCTGCAGGCATTGCAGTTTTTGGTGCATCTCATCAATTTGCTGAGCATACTTCTCAGATGTAATGGGTTCATCAGGATTCAGAAAGCGGTAGTAGATCAGGCCAGCAGCAGACCACCATGACCCTTTTCTGATGCCAATTTGGCTTTGGGAAGTGCTTTGAAGCTTCTTCTCGGTCCAACTACTGAGCTGATTGTCAACAGTTGTCATATGCAATCAACTTTTTGTTGTATGTCACTATCTGATTGAGAAATGGTTTGTTGTTGTGTGAAATAAGAGAAGACAACACTTTTTTTTAAAAAAATTATTTTTATTTTATTTTACTTTACAATACTGTATTGGTTTTAAATGATGATTTTTTTGATTTGTGGTCAGCTCATGAGGCACCCATTTATTAAGCTTTTTCAACCTTTCAACTTGCTCCAAATGCTGAATGACCATAGGATGCTGAGTTCTTTGGCAACCTCTGGTGTAGTTGTAAGGGAATTAGCTTTATTGATTACTCTCAACTGGTTGTTGTCAGCTTCTGAGGGCCAGCCACTATGCTAATCATCTTCAAGGCTCTCATCTCCTTTGTAAAACTTCCTGAACCATCACTTCACTGTACATTCATTAACAGTTCTAGGGCCAAATAGGTTGTTGATGTTGCAAGTTGTCTCCACTGCTTTATGACCCATGCTGACTTGAATAAGAAAATCACTTGAATTTGCTTTTTGTCTAATATCATTTCCATAGCCTAAAATTATATAAAATCACCAGCAAGTAATAATTCATTAGCAAAAGACATAAAACAAGAAATGCACATTAAAATGTATAACACAATCACATTTATTTAAGAATGTATTCCAATATCAAATGATAAGGTTCAACAATGCAAAACTACAATTACTTTTGCACCAATCTGTTATTCATTTGCTAAGTTATGTCTAACTCTTTGTGATCTCATGGACTGCAGCGCACCAGCCTTCCCTGTCCTTTACTCTCTCCCAGAGTTTGCTCAGATTCATGTCCATTGAGTCAGTGATGCTATCCAGCCATTTCATCCTCTGCCACTCTCTTCTTCTCATGCCCAGCATCAGAGTTTTTTCCAGTAAGTTGGCTGTTCACATCAGGTGGCCAAAGTACTGGAGCTTCAGCTTCAGCATCAATCCTTCCAATGAATATTCAGGGTTCATTTCTTTTAGGATTGACTGGTTTGATCTCCTTGCTGTCCAAGGGACTCTCAAGGCACTTCTCCAGCACCACAATTCACAGGCATCAATTCTTTGGCACTCAGCCTTCTTTATGGTCCAATTCTCACATCCATACACGATTACTGGAAAAGCAATAACTTCCACTATACAGACCTTTGTCAGCAAAGGGATGTCTTTGCTTTTTAATATGCTGTCTAGGTTTGTCACAGCTTTCCTTCCAAGGAGCGAGCATCTTTTAATTTCATGACTGCAGTCACCACTTGACTTTGGAGCCCAAGAAAATAAAATCTGCTACTGCTTCCACTTTTCCCCCCTCTATTTGCCATGAAGTGATGGGACCAGATACCATCACCTTAGTTTTCTGAATGTTGTGACCTTTAAGCTAGCTTTTTTCACTCTCTTCAAGAGGCTCTTTAGTTCCTCTTCACTTTCTGACATTAGAGTGGTATCATCTGCATATCTGAGGTTACTGATATTTCTCCTGGCTATCTTGAGTCTAGCTTGTGATTCATCCAGCCCGGTATTTCTCATGATGTACTCTGCATAGAAGTTAAATAAACAATTCACAGCCTTGTTGTACTCTTTTCCCAATTTTGAACAAGACCATTGTTCCATGTAAGTTTCTAACTATTGCTTCTTGACCCACATACAGGTTTCTCAGGAGACAGGTAAGGTGGTCTGGTATTCCCATCTCTTTAAGAATTTTCCACATTTGACTGATCCACACAGTTAAAGGCTTTCATGTAGTCAATGAAGCAGCAGCAGATGTTTTTATGGAATCCCTTGCTTTCTCTATGATCCAATGAACACTGACAATTTAGTCTCTGGTTTCTCTGCCTTTTCTAAACCCAGTTTGTACATCTGGAAGTTCTTGGTTCACGTACTGCTGAACCCTAGCTTGAAGGATTTTGAGCGCTACCTTACTAGCATGTGAAACAAGTACAATTGTATGGTAGTTTTTACATTCTTTGGCACTGCTGTTCTTTGGGATTGGAATGAAAACCGATCTTTTCTGGTCCTGTGGCCACTGCTGAGTTTTCCAAATTTGCTGGGCTGACATATTGAGTGCTGCACTTTCACAGCATCATCTTTTAGGATTTGAAATAGCTCAGCTGGAATTCCGTCACCTCCACTAGCCTTGTTTGTAGTAAGGCTTCCTAAGACCCACTTGACTTCAGAGTCCAGGATGTCTGGCTCCAGGTGAGTGACCACACCACTGTGGTTATCTGGGTTATTAAGACCTTTCTTGTATAGTTCTTCTATTAGGTTGCACCAACCTAATACATTCCTAAATCCTTGTCGTGGACTACACCATGACATTCCTTCCAATCTCTTTGATTTTATCCCCTTTAATGCCACCCTCAGTCATTTCCAGCCTGAGGGGCTTCTCTGTGGCCCCAGCACACTCCTGCCTGCCTCCGGGCTTACTGTGCCCTTCGCCTTGGATGCTCTTTGCCCTGTTTGCATGGCTCCCTTCTCACTTCATTCCAGCTCTGATCAAATGTCACATCATTACTACTGAAGCATTCTATGTCCATCCAACATAGAATAGCATCCTCCCTGCATCACTTGTCTATTAACAGTAGGGAAATGTGCTAATAGAACCAGGGAAGGGGACAGACAGCTGGGTGATGAGGTAAAGGTCAATATAAATACATCATTATAGAAATATATATTATACAGAAAAATATCTTGTTTATCACCTGTCACTCCCACTACAATATAGGTACCAGGAGAGCAGGGGCTTTGCTTTGTTCACTGCTATATCCCTGGCACCTTAAACAGTATCACACACACAAGGTTCAGTGAACAGTAGCGGGATGAATAAATAATGGGCACTCTATCCCTTCATGCTGGCTGACTGATTACTTTTCAGTCCCTAGCTTGGAGCCATTTCTCTCATGACTCTTGATCTCTTCTTTTTACACTTAAGTCTCAAGTCACTGTCACAGTTTCAGATAGAAAATGTCTTCAAATCACCTGAATCCCAACACAGGATACAATGGAAGGATCTGCCTGTAGAATTTCTCTGGATGTAGCTGCCTTCTCCTTGGACCCAACCCCTTCCTCATCAATCCTGAATCCCCTGACTCCAGTGAGTCCCCTCTTCTTTCTACACCATCAGAAATAGGTGGGGACTAGCAATGTCTCACATGTTTGATAACTAATGCCCCAAATGTTAAATGACCTCAGCCAGCTGCTGACTGTGTAGGGCAGCCATAGAACAGCATCTCCAGGCCTCTATCATCTTGGCTTTCACACAGAGTTGTTACCATGACAATAACAACCTCCCCTATCCTCTAGCCCCCACTTCTAACTCTACCCCAGGATTCTGTGTCCATGATGCAGTCTATGAGAATGACCTGAGGAAACCTGACCTCCCAGCACCCACATCTAATTCTGAAATCTGTGGCTGCCCATCACTCTGTCCTGCTGGACCCCAAGCAGCCCCACTGTTTACCTCCCCAGAGCCCAAGTCCTGGGAGCACCTGATGACAGAGGCTAATATCCTCAGAGTGACCCACTGTGTATGACTCAATGGCAGCAGAGCTTCTGACCACTCCTCTCAGTGAAGAACTTTGTGTAAGCAGGACATTACCTCAAAATGTCCCCAAACTGAGAAAAATCAAAGGACAAATCCTTAAAGCCTGAATGGTGCTTCTTGGAAGTAAGTCAAGGTGCTCTGGAGCCAAGTTTGGGTTCATAAGTGGCCAGCTTTACTGTTCTTCTGAGGTTGTAAAGACACCAGGAAGGGGACTGTTGCTTCTACAATCTCAGATGCTGCCACCTTGGGAATTGATAGAGGTATGCCAATTCTGCAAGAGGGCAACTTTTTCTGCTTAGGTGCCTGTCTGGGATTCTGGCCTCATTTGAAGGAGGGAGCTAGGACCCATGAGATTAGGAGGCTATGACTGGGGCAGATGGAAGAGGCAGGATGGCTCCAGCTTGTTATAGGCACCTCATTACACATGTCAGAGCCTGGCTCCCTCTTAAGCCCTGCTCAACCAAAGAGTGGTGGCTGAATGATTCCCCCCACAGCCTCACTTCCACTGAAATGCAATGTGTCGGGGGATCTTCTTCTTCTTCTTTTTTTTCAAGCTATAATGAGTTTTTCTGTGACTGCCATGCCAGAATCTTTATCTTTGAGGAAAAGCAATAACAACAAAATTATGTAGACAGGAAGTACCCAGATGTCCAACAGGAGATATGACACTATTATATGCAATGGTGAAGAAATTAAAATGTTTATGCACACGTCATCAAATCACCTCAGAATCCTCCTTTCACTTTCACGTACACCTAGCCTGTGGAGCTTTGGTCATATTCATTCACCTACAGCAGACAAATGGATAGAGTGGGTGTCAGAATAAGCCCTCTTACCTAGCAACATAACCAGGAATGGAGAGGATCTGAACCCAGAATCTTACCACCTGTATACCCTGTCCCCCACCTGCTTTTTATTCCTGATCACTCTAAGTTGTACCAGTCATTTAAGAAACAACTTCTTGACCGAGGTTCATTATAATGTATGATCAAGAAGAAACTCCTCTTCTATCAGAAGGGCTTTCTAAGCATGATAGAAAACTAGAAATGAGACAAAACTAGAAAAAACCCCTGGTGGTAGACTGGAAAAGAATTTGCCTACCAATGCAGGGCTTGATCCCTGGTCTGGGAAGCTTCCACATGCCACAGAGCAACTGCTGAGTCCCCAGGCCACAGCTCCCGAAGCCTGCCTGTCCAAGAGCCCACACACCACAACTGCTGAGCCCTTGAGCTGTAACCACTGAAGCTTGGGAGCCTAGAGCCCGCGCTCTGCAAGAAGAGAAACCACCACATGCCCGTGCAACAAAGAGCAGCCCCTGCTTGCTGCAACCAGAGAAAGCCCATGGGCACCAATGAAGACCCAGCGAACCAAAAAGAACGCTCTCTCATCGTGAAATGATGCATGCTTACGACCACTTGCATGAGTGCGTGCCAAGGTGTTCTAGTCATGTTTGACCCTTTGCAACCCTGTGGACTGTAGCCTGCCATGCTATGGTCTACCCTGTCCATGAGATTCGCCAGGCAAGAATATTGGAGTGGGTCACCATGCCCTCCTCTGGGGCATCTTCCCGACCCAGGGGTCAAACCTGCATCTCTTAATCTCCTGCATTGGCAGGCAAGTTCTTTACCACTAGTGCCACCTGGGAAGCCCCAAGGTATGGAGTATATGTCATCTTTTTCTGGGAAAAAATGAAGTGGGAGAATAGGTGTACATATTTAGCTGTGTACAAAATAGCTATGTAAAGATACACACAAACCTGGTACTGTTGGTTGTGCTGAGCAAGGGAGCGAGGCAGCAGATGTGAGGGAGATGTTTTACACGTATACTTTAAAATTCCTAAATTTTGAACCATGTGACCATGTGAATGTGTTACCTCTTCAAAAATTTTAAAGCAATTATTTTTGTTTTTTGCAAAATATCAATTAATTTAATCATCAACTTATAAAAAATTAAAATCTTGAATAAAAATCTCTTTAATAAAAGCTGCAAGTAATATTAAAAAAAAAAACATTATTCTTAACTCACAGTTGGATAAGGGAGAGAACAATGGAGAGTGTGAGAAAGCAGGAGATAAAGATGCCATCCGGGAGACTAAGGGGAGATGATGGGGAATGAGGCAGGAGATAACAAGGAAAGAGGAATGCATAGACAGAGTCACAAATTAGGGAAAGAGGCAAGACAGGGGCAGCTGCAGTGGGTGCTGCCCTGGGTGAAAATGCTGCTACTGTACTTTGTCATCCACTTCTGGGTGTGTTTCAGACCAAACTGTCCTTTGTTACTACTGCTCTTTGAGACTGAGTTTATTTTTCCATGGACTTCTTGGGGTTTCTCTTGTATATAAGGAGTTGACAAAGGTTTGAGAAATTTACTTAGGAAACATGGAGGTCCTCTGACCCCACCAGAGAAAATAAACAAGTGTAAAGTGGTACTTAAGGGAGGATAAAATAACTGTGACTTCATGATTTGACAGGCAGTATCAATAATATGAATCGTGGCTATTCAGTGAGTTTATTGGATTTACCTGTATACGTGTACACAGGTATATATGGATTATAAGGGGTGAGAAAAACTTATAATGCCACACAATTCATTCCAGTACATTTTGCTTCCTTATTAATAACGATGACTGTTCCCATAACACTTTAAACAAATCTCCACTCTAGAAGGTATCCACTACACTAGAATGGTTTACTTAAGTATTTTCTCTTGTGCACTAGTCCATGAATTTTCTGAGAGCAGTGGATTTTATCTTTCTTATTCTCATATCCCCAAACCTAGAACATCATAGGTGATCACTGCTGAATTTAATTCAATTCAAATTGCTAGCAGTTAGCGGTTATGCTTGGTTTCAGACAATGAAGACCCAACAAACGGTGGCTTAAACAAGATATGACTTACAGGCAGCAGGCCAGCATTAGCGCAATGTCTGCTGGGACTCATCAAACTCCTGGCCGCTTCATTATTTCTGCTCGCCAACCTGGTATTCTGCGGTTCTTTTCTTGGGGAAAGAGTCTGCTCCAGGTGTCCACACTCACAGCACAAAGGGCAGGAGGTCAACAAGGTGCAATCACTCAACGGCCAACCCCAGCTAGGTCTGCTCATATCTTGTTGGCCAGAAGTGGATCATGTTGCCCATCCTGACTGCGATGGAATCTGGGAAGCTGAATGGTTTAACTGATGGCACAGCTGCAGCTTACAGTAAAATCAAGGTTCTCTTTGTATGGAAGAAGGGGATAATGAACAGGAGTGTTGGTCACAAATGTGTAAAAGCCAAAAATACAAACATATTTCCAACTCTGATACCTCCCTCTCATCAGCAATATTTCTCCTTGTCTATAGATTCTCAGTGGTAATGATTCTCTTGCAAATCCTAGCCAGTTCAACTGGACTATAGAATCTCAGAGGCCCTGCATTACCTCCCTCTTATCTACACACTTTCCCAGGAGTGATAATCCTGGCATCTTTTAAGACTCTAAAATAACATAAGTACTTGGGGGTGGGGTGGGGCAGTACATTCTCTGGACTCCATGGGAGTCTTCAGGGTTGAGGGCTGGATATTCCTGAGGAGCAGAATTGGATGCAAATTCCTTCTCACTCTGCTGCTCTTCTGCAATACCAGCCCCCCTCCCTACAACGCAGCAGTCCTCTGTGGATTGTATCATGGGATTGTCTCCATCAGTGCATTTCTTACAAACATCTGGCGGTACAGCCTTGCCTGTTCCAATACTCTGAGTCCTCTCAGACCACAGGCGTTCTCCTGGACAGTCAAGTGATCTTTCCCCTGAGTCTGAGGAGGAAATCTGTGCTGGTCTCCTGAGCTGCTTTCTGAGCAGTGGAAAGTTGTTTATTCCACATAATTAATGGACAGAGAAACTGAGCCTAATTTATTTTACTCATAGGAATGCAAGTCTGTTCTTTCAAGAGAAGAATGTGTGTCTTTGCCTCACCCAAGTCGACTCATAATTTCCAAAAGGCATAGATACACTTGGGTCAAAGGTGAGGGGAAGGAGCAATTTTCAACCTAAAAGGGAAATTAAACATATTTTTAAAAGAAATCATGTTTCTGTTTTGGTCTTACCATTTTAAGCTCTTTGTGTGATCATCTAAAATTGTTATTGAAAGGGGTTTAATGAGGATTTTGGATTATGGCTATGTGTTACAAATTAGATTTCTGTGGCCTTTCAGAATTTTCTAGCTAGCTCTTTTAGGAACTCAACATCCTTTAACTTATCTTGATCATTGGGTTTTACTCACACATCTGAAGCTAAATAGGGAACAGTACATTTCAAATACCGAAGGCAATGGCACCCCACTCCAGTACTCTTGCCTGTAAAATCCCATGGATGGAGGAGCCTGGTAGGCTGCAGTCCACAGGGTCACTAAGAGTCAGACACGACTGAGCGACTTTACTTTCGCTTTTCACTTTCATGCATTGGAGAAGGAAATGGCAACCCACTCCAGTGTTCTTGCCTGGAGAATCCCAGGGATGGGGGAGCCTGGTGGGCTGCCGTCTATGGGGTCGCACAGAGTCGGACACGACTGAAACGACTTAGCAGCAGCAGCAGCAGCCTGCTGTATACAGAGCAGTGCGCTGAGGACTGTGGTAAATTACAAAGGCTGTGGCTCTGAGACCCTGTCAAACTGCAGTTGCAAAAATCTTTGCAGATGAGTTTTATGAGTTCTTAAGAGCAAATCAGCAAAACACATGTCTTTCTCAGCAAAGGTCATTGAGTCCACACTGGTAGTAGTCACACGTTTGTGTAGTGGAAAAGGGGAGAGTGGAATGGGGAAGCATGGGCTTCATACCCAGGCATATGTCTGGATTCCAGCTCTGCTGCTGTGTTAGCAAAGTTATCCCTAACAAGGACCCTCTCTTTGCTTGATTCTTCATCATAATCCTGCCTTTCAGGATTGTTGTTACGGAAAGTACAGTTCTTGTCTCATGGCAAAGTATTTAGTAAATGATGGTCATCATTCACATATAAAGCTTCTCCCAGTGTTGAGCTTCCTCTGAAACTTGCTAAACTCAGAACAAGGTGGGAACTGGCCTTAGTGCTACCTTCCATGACATGAATTCTATTATCACTGTCTTGGTATGGCATCTCTTCTCTCTCACTTCCAGTTACTCTGCCTGCAGTCGTTTCTCCCAGGACATTGACTCCTCCAGGAAACTTCCCTTGAGCACCAGGACTGGGTTAGTTGCCTGAGTGCTCCCACAGTCCCCTGGGCTCTCCTCCGTGGCAGCTTGTAGCTGACAGCATTCTAATTGTCTGCCTGCTCTGGGGGCTGCATTTTGCTTTCTTTTGACAGGGTAAAAGTCACGATAGCTGCTCTTCTCTTTTAATCAGCTTTATCGAGGTATAGTTAAAAATCCCATAAATCCACTCACCTTCAGCCTATAATTTAATGGGTTCTCAGTAATTTTACAGAGTTGTGCAGTTATCATCACAATCAAGTATTAGAACAACTTATTGCTGTTGCCCAGTTGCTCAGTCATGTCTGATTCTCCGCAACCCCATGGACTGCAGCACGCCAGGCTTCCCTGTCCTTCACTGTCTCCTGGAGCTTGCTCAAACTCATGTCCATTGAGTCAAAGATGCCATCCAACCATCTCATCCTCTGTTGTCCCCTTCTCCTCTTTCCCTCAATCTTTCCCAGCATCAGGGTCTTTTCCGATGAGTCAGTTCCTCACATCAGGTGATGAAAGTATTGAAACTTCAGCTTCAGCATCAGTCCTTCCAATGGATATTCAGTGCTGATTTCTTTTAGGATTGATTGGTTTGACCTCCTTGGTGTCCAAGGGACTCTCAAAAGTCTTCTCCAGCAACACAGTTTGAAAGCATCAATTCTTCAGCCCTCAGACTTCTTTATGGTCCAACTCACACGACTGCTGGAAAAACAATAGTTTTGACTAGATGGACTTTTGTCAGCAAAGTGATGTCTCTGCTTTTTAATACACTGTCTAGATTTGTTATAGCTTTCCTTCCAAGAAGCAATCATCTTTTAATTTCAAGGCTGCAGTCACCATCTGCAGTGATTTTGGAGCCCAAGAAAATAAAGTCTGTCACTGTTTCCATTGTTTCCCCATCTATTTGCCATGAGGTGATGGGACCAGATGCCATGACCTTAGTTTTTTGAATGCTGAGTTTTAAGTGGGCTTTTCACTCTCCACTTTCACCTTCAACAAGAGGCTCTTTAGTTCCTCTTTGCTTTCTGCCATTTCAGTAATGTAATCTTCGTATTGGAGGTTATTGATATTTCTCCTGGCAATTCCAGCTTGAGCTTCATCCAGCCTAGCATTTCACATGATATACTCTGCGTATAAGTTAAATAAACATGGTGACAAAATACAGCCTTGACATACGCCTTTCCCAAATTTGAACCAGCCAGTTGTTCCGTGAGGGGTTCTAACTGTTGTTTCTTAACCTGCATTTAGGTTTCTCAGGAGGCAGGTAAGGTGGTCTGGCATTCCCATCTATTTAAAAATTTTCCATTTTGTTGTGATCCACACAGTCAAAGGCTTTAGTGCAGTCAAGAAGCAGAAGTAGATTTTTGTTTTGGAATTCCCTTGCTTTTTCTATGATCCTGTGGATGTTGGTAATTTGACCTCTGGCTCCTCTGCCTTTTCTAAATCCAGCTTGTACATCTGGAAGTTCTCAGTTCACAAACTGTTGAAACCTAGGTTGAAGGATTTTGAGCATGACCTTCTTAGCATGTGAGGTGAGGTGAGGTGAAGTTGCTCAGTCGTGTCCAACTCTTTGCGACCCAGTGGACTGTAGCCTACCAGGCTCCTCCGTCCACGGGGTTCTCCAGGCAAGAATACTGGAGTGGGTGTGAAATGAGTGCAATTGTGTGGTAGTTTGAACATTCTTTGGCACTGCCCTCCTTTGGTATTGGAATGAAAACTGATCTTTTCCAATCCTGTGGCCACTGCTGAGTTTTCCAGATTTGCTGGCATATTGAGTGCAGCACTTTCACAACATCATCTTTTAGGATTTGAAATAGCTCAGCTGTAATTCCATCACCTCCATGAGTTTTATTCTTAGTAATGCTTCCTAAGACCCACTTGACTTCAGATTCCAAGATGTCTGGCTCCAGGTGAGTGATCACACCATCATGGTTATCCGGGTCATTAAGATCTTTTTTGTATAGTTCTTCTGTGTATTTTTGCCACCTATTCTTAATATCTTCTGCTTCTATTAGGTCTATACCATTTTTGTCCTTTGTAGTACCCATCTTTATATGAAATATTCTCTTGGCATCTCCAGTTTCTTGAGGAGATCTCTAGTCTTTCCCATTCTATTGTTTTCCTCTATTTCTTTGCATTGTTCCCTGAGGAAGGGTTTCTTATTTCTCTCCCTGCTGTTCTTTGGAACTCCGCATTCAGATGGGTATATCTTTCCTTATCTCCTTTGCCTTTTGCTTCTCTTCTTTTCTTGGCTATTTGTAAAGCCTCCTCAGACAACCATTTTGCCTTTTTGCATTTCTTGATTACTGCCTCCTATATGATGTCATGAACCTCCTTCCATAGTTCTTCAGGCACTCTGTCTATCAGATCTAATCCCTTGAATCTATTTGTCATTTTCACTGTATAATCGTAAGGGATTTGATTTAGTTCATACCTTGAATGGCCTACTTTCTTCAGTTTAAGTTTGAATTTGGCAATAAGGAGTTCATGATCTGAGCCACAGTCAGCTTCTGGTCTTGTTTTTGCTGACTGTATAGAGCTTCTCCATCTTTGGATGCAAAGAATATAATCAATCCAAAGTCAGTGTTGACCATCTGGTGATGTCCATGTGTAGAGTTGTCTCTTGTGTTGTTGGAAGAGGATGTTTGCTATGACCAGTGTGTTCTCTTGGCAAAACTCTGTTAGCCTTTTCCCTACTTCATTTTGTACTCCAAGGCCAAATTTGCCTCTTACTCCAGTAAATTTGACTTCCTACTTTTGCATTTCAGTGCCTTATGATGAAAAGGACACCTTTTTTTGGTGTTAGTTCTAGAAGGTCTTGTAGGTCTTCATAGAACCATTCAACTTCAACTTCTTTGTCATTAGTTGTTGGGACATAATCCAAGTCCCAACTTGGATTGTTGTGATACTGAATGGTTTACCTTGGAAACGAACTGAGATCATTTTGTCATTTTTGAGACTGCACCAAGTACTGAATTTCAGACTCCTTTGTTGACTATAAGGACTACTCCATTTCTTCTAAGGGATTCTTGCCCACAGTAGTAGATATAATGGTCATCTGGGTTAAATTCACCCATTCCAGACCATTTTAGTTCGCTGATTCCTAAAATGTCTTATAGCATTAGACTTTACTTTCACCACCAGACTCATCCACAACTGGGCATCATTTCTGCTTTGGCTCAGCTTCTTTATTCCTTCTGGAGCTATTTCTTGGCTGTTAGAACAACTTTACCACCCTCAAAGAGGTCCCTTGTGCCCATTTGCTGTCACCCCATTCCTTAGCCCCAGGTAACCAGTAACCTACTTTCTATCTTGGTAGATTTATCTTTGCTGGGCATTTCGTATAAGTGGAGTCATACAATATGTAATTTTTTGTACCTCAACTTATCATGGACTTTTTGAGTTTTATACGCATTGTAGTCGGTGTCTGTAGTTTGTTCCTTTTTCTTGATATATAGTATTCTGTTGCATGCACACACAGGACTCTGTTCTTTGGACTAGGAACCTGTGGCTACTTCAGTGCCTGCTTATCACAGTAAAAGCTGAGAAAATGTTTGTTGCTTGAATTAGGTTCACAATATGATATTATTAAAGTTGGTCTAAAGTCTCAGTGCAGACACAAATGAGGGGAGCAGACAAAACACACAAATGTCTTTACCATGTTTTGGCAATATCAAGGCAATAACTAGAGGGACTCCTCAGTGGCTTCTTACCGTAACGCTTCATGTTGAGTAAATTTTTAAAATTCTGAAGTGAGAAATACCGCTTCTTCCACTCTCGTTGACCTTGCCAAATGTCATTCTCATTCTCCATGCCAAAACTAAATGCTCATATTTGTCCCAATACATACTGGGTGTCTCATAAGTATTTATTCACTTACTCAACACACTCACCTGTTGTGTACATTATTTTAGGTGCTTGGGATACTTCAGTGAACAAAATAAACCAAAGTCTCTACTTTCTTCCCGATGAATGTTTCCCCAACATCAGTAATACTTAAGGATCTGGCCCACAAAAACTTTAACATGTTTTTCAAAAATCATTATACATGATGTCAAAAAACATAAATAAATTGCTCACATAGGAGGAGATATGGAAGACTGCTTAACACAAAGAAAACAGATCAGCCTCAGTAACAGTGAAACAAATTAAAATATAAACAATTTCATAGAAGTTATAATTGTAGAAACATACAATTTAAATTATCAAAAAGAAATTTATAAATTATTATATGCAATGTAGATACAGATATAGAAAACCAAAAATGCTCAGAAACTGCTGATACTATTATAAATGAGTTGGGTCTTTGGAAATAGATCACATCACTGATTTAGAAATTTAATTTTTTTCAACAATGTCCAAAGGAAGTAAATTAGGGGGAAAGTTATACCAGTGCTATTAATAAAAGGAAAACACCAACATATTCCAAATGTCCCACCATTTGTGAATAAGAAAGATATCTAAGATATCATAGGATAGAATGCTCTTATCTACTAAAAACAATAAGAAAATCGTACACTCTGTGATATATAGAATGTATACACAAAATAACAGATAAAACAAAGAATGAAAAATATCATGTAAGAACTGGTTATAGCTGAAAAAAACATGTATCAGAAAGGAGCAGGAAGCGATACACATATTTGTATTTTAGAATTTTATCTTGACATATACAATAGATTTTTAACACTCAGTAGCCATTCTTCCGTGCCTCACCTCTCCAGCCACATCTTACATGACAAAGCCTGATTTCCTTGCAAAATATAGTCTTCATTTCTACCTCTTTTTCTAGTTCTTTTCTTAAGTAAATCAAAAGGACATTGTTCTTCTCCTTAGGTGCTGCTCCCAGGCCTACTACACTAGCACAGATTCCCATGAACTATAGAGCAGCAAAGTAGAAAGGACCTAGAGACAGAACAGTCCACTTTTATATTTTACAGAGGCAGGAATTGCCATCCATAGAGGGGAGGATCTTGCCTAAGATTTCCCAGATATTTAGTGGCCAGGATAGTATAAAATATAAGTCTCAATCTTTTTCACCACCTAACACAGTCCCCGGTACATAATAGGAAACCAAGATAATATGCTGAATGACAGACTGACTTTTATAACAGATAACTGATATTCCAGAATTCACCAAAATGCCCACATCCTGGGGTTCTTGGCTCTGGATACCCAGCTGAGAGTCAACATCTGTATGAAAGATTTGAACTCATTGAGCAGATCCAAAAACCAAACCAAAACAACAAAACCAAAAACCAACAAAAAACAAGAAAAGGAAATGTAAGCAGTGTTCTTCCTTGGTAGAAGGCTGCTATTCTACTAAAATACTTGGAATAGTCCTAATTTTAATGGGTGTGCCTGCCATCCTGCAGATCTGGATCCTGGACCAGTTTAAGGCTACGGGTTTATTTTGGTTTGTTTAGGTGGCCTGCTGTGGCATCTTACTGTTATGGTTGACAACTGTGTCTGGTTGAGTCAACCCTTGGATTCTTATTTGGGTTAGAACATAATGTTCATTTTCTTATTTTTAGAGGAAGCATAGCTGGTATAGAAGGTCTATGGAGAACCCTGGTGGGTGGATACACTGACATCTCTCACTGCAGAACTGGGGCAATATGAGTTAAAAAAAAAAAAAAAAAAAAAAAATGAAATGGAAAAGAGTATCTGGCTTCTTGTGTTTGTTTTGGAAGAAGCGCAGACTGGAGGGGGGAGGGGCAGATTTCCATTCTAATGTGTGGTGTGATCCTGGGCAAGTCACTCTGATCTCTGTTTCTCCAAGGGTAAATGGTAAACATGACTAAGAGTTTCAGAGGTAGTAACAGATATGGAAAAAAAAATTTTAATATAAAGTACTATACAAACTAGTAGTGGTAATGATGGTCATTGGGACTGGATTCATCATGGGCAATAATTTTAAAAAGAAGTAGTTGGTGTGATGGCATTTCTTTTGAAATGATGGTGAGTAGATGGCTCAGTGGTAATCTGCCTGCAATGCAGAAGACAGATTAGATCCCTGGGTCAGAAGATTCTCTGAGGAGGGCACGGCAACCCACTCCTGTATTCTTGCCTGGAGAATTACATGGACAGAGGAGCCTGGTGGGCTTTAGTCCATGGGGTCGCAAAGAGTCAGACACAACCGAAGCGACTGATCAGCAGCAGGAGAGAGTGACCAGAGGAGGCCATGCTTATTAAGAGGAAGGGAAATGACGTGATGACAGGTTTTATACAACAAGGAGAAAGACAAATCTTGGGCTGGTTTCCTCTTATCCATTCATCTACTTTCTAGCTACTTCTTTTTTTTTTTTTTTTGTCTTTCAAACTTTTATTTAAGGGCACTGATCCATGATGGATTTTAGATCTTGTTGAATGCAGCCACATCCATAGACTGTACATACTTATCGAAAGCAGTGATCTGCTCCTCCAGCATGTCTGCCCCAACTTTTCATCTTCAACTACACACTGTATTTGAAGTTTCTTAATGCCATACCCAACCAGAACTAGTTTAGAAGAGCCCCAGACCAAGCCGTCTGCTTGAATGCTTCTGACGCACTCCTCTAGTTTTGCCATATCGGTCTCATCATCCCAAGGTTTCACGTCTAATAAGATGGAAGACTTGGCGACAAGTGCTGGCTTTTTGGCTTTCTTTGACTCATACTGGGCAAGGCGTTCTTCTCTTAGCCTCTTGGCTTCTTCACTTTCCTCCTCCTCATCAGATCCAAAGAGATCAATGTCATCATCATCTTGACTATCTGTAGCTCCACTTGCTGTGGTGTCTTCCACACTAGCAGGGCCATATTTGCCCAAAGCTTTCTTCACTCCTGGCAGGCTGGCCTTTTCCTTCTCATAAGATTTAATGTGATTATACCAACGGAGGGCATGACACAAGTGAGCCGGAGACGGCTTCAAACACTGCCATGTCTGCTTGTGATGGCACATACCCCTCTATGTAACTCTTGTCCGCCAAGTAGTCATTGAGCACCTGGAGGCCAGCGGGGCTTTTCAAGTCTCCAAAACCCATGGTGACGGCTAATCTAGAACTGGGAGGCAGCGAAGAAAAAGAGGCGCGCAACCGGTCAGCGCCCAGCGCTAAGAGGAAAAAAGGTCCAGCTACTTCTAAACACTAACTAGTCATGAACTTTGGCCAAAGTTTTAGTCTCCCTGTTTCATTATCCTTTCCCTGATAGCATAGTGTTCATCATGGGACTTTCAAATAGCTGTGTTGAATAGAAAGGACAACAGACAGATTTGAGAGCCTGGGTGTGGACAGGAGTACCTCCACACATTAGCTGCATGACCTGGACAGGTTTTTGTACCCCCTCATCCCAGGTGTCCTCATGTGTAGCTAAGGGAAGAACAACCTGTATAACTGGCCATGCGCTCTTTACAAACTGCAAAGTGCATTACAAATGCCTTTGTAGCGATTACTTGGCCTCTTTTGGCCTCAGTTTCTGCATTTGTCAAATAGGAACCATATGGGTCTCAGAATATGAAGCTGGGACCCTTATCTATCTTTGTGGTGGTGGTTTAGTCGCTAAGTCATATCTGACTCTTTGCAACCCCATGGACTATAGCCTGCCAGGCTCCTCTGTCTATGATATTCTCCAGGCAAGAATACTGGAGTGGGTTGCCATTTCCTTCTCCAGGGGATCTTCCCAACCCAAGAATTGAACCCCAGACTCCTGCATTGTAGGCAGTTTCTTTACCAACTGAGCTATGACGAAAGCCCTCTGCATATAACAGTGTCACATTACTACTCACCAAGATGAAATCTATAGTCTCCAGGTTTTCCACCGCAGACTGGAATATGTGACATTCTTTCTTGTGCTCAGTCGCTCAGTCGTGTCAGACTCTTTGCGACCCCATGGACTGTATCCTGCCAGGCTCCTCTGTCCATGGAATTTTCCAGGAAAGAATACTGGAGTGGGTTGCAAATTCCTCCTCCAGGGGATCTTCCTGACCCACAGATTGAACCCATTCTCCCACATCTCTGGCATTAGCAGGCAGATTCTTTTATCACTGTACCACCTGGGAAGACTGGCATTCTTTCTATCCCGTTGTTAAATTTCACCTTTAGAACTGGCAATTTCCTTGGTAAGCTAAGGCTCTCCCACAGTTTACCTGACCACCCCTGTCTTACCAGAGCTTCCCACTTTAAGAAGCTGAAAACTTCATGTAACACAAGAAGCCTTTAAAGCCAAGGGCCTTTAGGTAGGCCATTAACTCTAGATAGTCTGGCCATGATGATTAGAGGGAGATTTGGGATGAGATGAAAAAGCCAAGTGGATGGGGACAGCTGGAAGACACTAAGAAGGCGCTTGTGGACCTGTGCCACTAACAGCCCTGGGGGGGCCGAGCAAGAGGAGGGGCTGTGTCCCTGGGGCCTGCTGGCTCCTGTCTCCCCTCCCAAATGGATAGCCCCTTCCATTCAGTCCACATGCGTCTGTCCTCTGCCTCTTGAGTATGTCTGAAACTGGAAAACATCTGCACCAGTTTCATCTGGGTGTGATTTATAAGGACTCCCTGCAGTCCCCTCTCCCTTCTCCTCCTCTTCACCTCTGGGGCTTGGGGGTTTGGGTTTTTTTTTTTTTTTTTAACACAGGCTTGTGTTTCTTGAGACTGGATCACCTTGATTTATTATGCCCTAGACTCATTAACAAAAGACTCTGGGACAGGTCATTTATTTTGTGAGTGGCGATTTCCTGTCCTACTCCAGCCCTGCTCGGCAGGGGCCTAGGGTAGCACAGACTTATATGAGCTGCACTGTCACAGGCTCAAACACAAGAGGATCAGAGGGCAGAAAGCGTCTCTTAAGAGTCTTTCTTCTCACTTTAATGCCTTTCTTTACAGTCCCTTTAGACAGTTCTTTCTCCTTCTCCTCCTCCAGCAAATGGGTCAAAGTTTAGCAAATAAGTTGTGGGGTTGCCATATGAAAGGAACAAACACTGACCTTTATTTTATATTTGAATTGTTTAACATTTATATACAAAAATATTACATATGTGTATATATATACATATATATGGGCTTTCCTGGTTGCTGTTCAGTTGCTAAGTCATGGCCAACTCTTTGTGACCCTATGGACTGTAGCCCTTCAGGCTCCTCTGTCCATGGGATTTCCCAGACAGGAGTACTGGGGTGTGTTGTCATTTCCTTCTCCAGGGAATCTGTCCAACCCAGGGATCAAATCTGTGTCTCTGGCATTGGCAGGTGGATTCTTTATTGCAGAGACACCAAGGAAAACATATACAAGGGCTTCCTTGGGAGCTCAGTGGTGAAGAATCCACTTGCAGTGTCAGAGACCTGGGTTTCATTCCTGGGTCAGGAAGATGCCCTGGAGAAGGAAATGGCAACCCACTCCAGTATTTATGCCTGGGAAATCCCATGGACAGAGAAGCCTGGCAGTTACGGTCCATGGGGTCACAAAGAGTCAGACACATCTTAGCAACAAAACAACAACAAATACATATCACTCTATATGTGGGATACTGGTGGGCACCCAAGCTAGGCATGAATTAACTTAATTAAACTTATGTTCACTATGGTCAATGTTTTTGTAGGGTGGGCCCTTATTAAAATTATACATTCATGTTTGGGCACTAAAAAACAGAGTTGTTAATAATTTGGAGATAGACCATCAGGCAAAAATACAATTATTCAAGATTTTCAGATAGGACTTCAGGAGGAAGATGAATGAAACTGGCTTTATTTAGCCTGAGGATCAGAGGCTAAAGAATGATTTATTAACTGTTTCCAGGTCTCTAGAAGGTAGTTATATATAGGAATGATGGTGACCAGCTGTTTTTCTGACTGCACTAAGGACAGAATGGAGGACGTGGAATTAAAGTATAGCAAAGTGACATGAAAGTGAGTGGCCATCGCTAAAGTCTGTTAAGAAAGATGTGATACTTCTGTAAGGTTGTAAGTCCCATTTTATAGATTAAGGAATGAAGGTTTAGAGAAGTTAAGCAGTTTGCCCAAGGTCACACAGTAAAGGACATGATAGAGTCAGGTCTAGCTGACTCCAGTGTATGAGCAGGTTGAGTTATAGAACAAAGACATTAGCCAAAACAAACAAACAATCTTACCTAGTTCCCTCCTAGATTGATCTGAGAGTTTGAATCCAGGATCAGAAACAGTTTGATCCTGCAGGCTGCATTCTTAACCTCATGGCTTAGAATTAGGTGTTCAGATTCCCCTACTTCCTCCCACCCATCCATGGAGGAACTTTTGCTCTGAGGTCACTGACTCGGCATTGCTTCTTGCTGCCTAGGTTATAAGAAGTACTGACAACTGAAAACAGTGTTTTGTTGTTCAGTCAGTCTGTCCTGTCTGACTCTTTGTGACCCCCTGGTCTGAAGCATGCTAGGCTTTCCTGTCCTTCACCATCTCCCTGAGCTTCCTCAAACTCACATCCATTTAGTCAGTGATGCCATCTCTGGCATGTCAACCATCATGTCCATCTCAGTCAACCATCTTGTCCCCTTCTCCTCCTGCCTTTAACCTTTCCCAGCATCAGGGTCTTTTCCAATGAGTCAGGTGGCCAAAGTATTGGAGTTTCAGCTTTAGCATCAGTCTTTCCGATGGATATTCAGGGTTCATTTCCTTTAGGATTGAATGGTTCAATCTCATTGTAGTCTAAGGGACTCAAGAGTCTGCTCCAACACCGCATCAATTCTGTATGCTCACATCCATACATGACTACTGGAAAAACCATAGTTTTGACTATATGACTTTTGTCAGCAAAATAATGTCTCTGCTTTTTAATATACTGTCTAGATTTATCAAAGCTTTTCTTCCAAGGAACAAAAGTCTTATAATTTCATGGCTGCAGTCACCGTCTGCAGTGATTTTGGAGCTCAAGAAAATAAAGTCTGTCACTTTCCCTTGTTTGCCCGTCTATATGCCATGAAGTGATGGAACAGGATGAGTTGATTTTAGTTTTTTGAATGTTGAGTTTTAAGCCAACTTTTTCACTCTCCTTTTCCACCTTCATCAAGAGGCTCTTTCACTCCTCTTCGGTTTCTGCCACAAAGGTAGTGTCATCTGCCTATCTGAGGTTATCGATATTTCTCCCAGCAATCTTGATTTCAGCTCAGGATTCATCTAGCGTAGCATTCTCATGATGTACTCTGCATATAAATTAAATAAACAGAGTAACAATATATAGCCTTGTTGAACTGCTTTCCCAATTTGGAACCAGTTTGTTGTTCCATGTCCAGTTTGAACTGTTGCTTCTTAAACCTGCATACAGGTTTCTCAAGAGACAGGAAAGGTCATCTGGTATTTCCATCTCTTTAAAAATTTCCACAGTTTTTTCTCACCCACATAGTCAAAGGCTTTCACCTAGTCAATGAAGCAGAAATAGGTGTTTTTATGGAATTCTCTTGGTTTTTATATGATCCAACGGATGCTGGCAATTTGATCTCTGCTTCCTCTGCCTTTTCTAAATCCAGCTTGTACATCTGGACGCTCTCAGTTCACAAACTGCTGAAGCCAAGTTTGGAGGATTTTGAGCATTACTTTGCTAGTGTGTGACAGGAGTGCAACTGTGGAGCAGTTTGAACATTCTTTGGCATTTCCCTTCTTTGGTATTGGAATGAAAACTGACCTTTTCCAGTCCTGTGGCCGCTGCTGAGTTTTCCAAATTTTCTGACATATTGAGTGCAGCACTTTAATAGCAACATCTTTTAGAATTTGAAATAGCTCAGCTGGAATTCCATCACTTCCACAAGTTTTGTTCATAGTGATGCTTCCTAAGGCCCATTTGACTTCACAGTCCAGGATGTTAGGCTCTAGGTGAGTATAACACCATCTAGGTGAGATAACACTATCATGGTTATCTGGGTCATTAAGATCTTTTTTGTACAGTTCTTCTGTGTATTCCTGCCACCTCTTCTTAATATCTTCTGCTTCTGTTAGGCCCATACCGTTTCTACCCTTTATTGTGCCCATCTTTGCATGAAATGCTCCCTTGGTATTTCAAATTTTCTTGAAGAGATCTCTAGTCTTTCCCATTCTATTGTTTTCCTCTATTCCTTTGCATCGATCACTGAGGAAGGCTTTCTTATCTCTCCTTGCTATTCTTTGGAACTCTGCATTCAGATGGGTATATCTTTCCTTTTCTCCTTTGCCTTTTGCTTCTCTTCTTTTCTCAGCTATTTGTAAAGTCTCCTCAGACAATCATTTTGCCCTTTTGTATTTCTTTTTCTTGGGGATGGTTTTGTTTACTGCCTCATGTACAATGTCACTAACCTCCATCCATAGTTCCTGAGGCACTCTATCAGATCTAATCCCTTGAATCTATTTGTCACTTCCACTGTATAATTGTAAGGGATTTGATTTAGTTCATACCTGAATGGCCTAGAGGTTTTCCCTACTTTCTTCAGTTTCTGCAATTAGGAGTTCATGATCTGAGCCACAGTCAGCTCCCTGTCTTGTTTTTGCTGACTGTATAGAGCTTCTCCACCTTCGGCTGCAAAGAATATAATCATTGTTCTAGTTGAAGCCTTTCTCTGTCTCTTTATCTTGGAGAGAAAACATCTGTCAAGAAGGAAACATTTTACACTCCCCAACTCAGATCTTGGGTATTTAGAAGTTAATTCTTCTCTAATTGCTCAGTTAATTACTTGGAAGGTGTAGGAGTAGGTAGCAAAGGAGGGTGGGTTTTTCTACAGTCAATCTTATTGGAAGGGGCAAGAAAAGAGAATTGGTGTGTGCTAAGTGCAGACCTGAGCTAAATGTTTTCCCATTAGTTACTTCATTTTCATCTTACTAGCAGTTCTTTGAGGTAGGTGTTATCAGCCCAATTTTACAAATGAGGGAGGTTAGGTAACTTGCCTGAGGTCAGGTTGCCTGTGTACTAAGAATTTGGGATCTGAACCCAGAATATCCCCCTCCAGAGCTGTGCCCCAAACACCGTACTCCATTCAATGCAAAGCACAAGACAGAAGACTCAAGAGGCTCAGCCAGCAATAGATGAGAGCACAGACATGGGGTGACCCTTGAACTCAGGTTGAGCTCAACTTGTCTGCTCTCCTGGGCGGATTTCAAACTTTCGTGTGTGGAGCAGCAAACTGGACAAACAAGAAGCCATTATTTCTGGGTTCTGCTCTGCCAGGGGCCTGGGGCATGACAAGATGGTTAATGCAAAATTTGGCATGCTTTCCCTTCTTAATTTCAGCCTCCTCCCAGGAGGGAATCCAGAGGCAGGGAGGGGAATGTGAGAAAGAGAAAGGAAAAATAATAAGAGATAAGTGAGAAAAGAGAATATTTATAGGGCTTGGAACATCTAATGGAAACCAGCTGCCTGATTGGGGGTGGGGATGGAGGGTCTCTGGTTTTGCCTGCAAGGGATCATGAAGCCTTCTCTTGTGCATACCTGTTACGCCTTCTCTTGTGTGTGATGTGGGGGATGTCTGGACAGGAAGGGAGAGAGAGAGAGAGAGAGAGAGAGAAGGGTGCCAGGAGGCCTGGGTAAAGGCTGCACACTCAGAACAATGGACACAAGAGAGCCGATATCCCCTCCTGGCCTCACTCCCCCCACCTCCTGCTTTCATTTTAAGCTGGAGCTGATTCAAACCTGCTGCTCTTGGAAAGAGGCCATCAGTACAGGCTCCAACAGAAAGATGATCTGCAAGGGGATATGAGTGTGAGAGAGTGGGGCAATCAGAAAGAATGAGACAAGGGAATGGAAAAGGTGAATAAACAGGGGACGATGGAGGAGGGAGTGAGATTGAAAGATTAAAATGTTGGCTCAAGTGGGGAGCTTACAGAGAAGGGAGTGACTGAAGGACTCGAGTTGGAGCAAATCCAGAGCTGATCCTTCTGGGCCCTGTTCTTTCTCACGGATCCAGAGGCTTGCAATAAAGATGTGTCTGTTTGAGGTTTTCCAGGTCTCTTTCCCTTAAATCTGTATTTTCTTCTTAATTAAAGTCTTCTGGACCAAAGGTATCATCCAAGAATTGTGTAAAGAACACAAAGATAGGAAGAGGAATCATCAATGGGACAAGTATGGTAAGTAAAGGGCAGAGTCTGGGGCACACATTTAAAAAGATGGCAGTGAACAATAAGGCACTTTCCAGAGGCCAACTGGTCCTGAAACTAAAGCCTCAAGTATTGGACCCTACTTTTATTTCTGGCTCTCACTTAGGTTCTTGGGAGAGGATATGCCCATGAACCACAGAGTTGAGTATCATGTGTTTTTAACTGACATGAGTTTAATAATATGTGTTAGGAAAAAAGATAGAAAAAAAAAAAAAAAGAAGGAAAGGAAAGAGGTTCATTTAAATAGCGAGGATGATTTGCCCATCTTTCAACTCAGTGAGTAGCTGAAATGAGAGATGTGAATCCACTCTTGTCTTGGTCCTTTTTGATCTTGGTTCCTAAATATATCTCATAACATGATCTGATTGGGTTTAAAGAATTTATTTGACAAAACATGATCCTTTAAACAAAAGTCGTCTACTACTTTAACTCTTACCCAGCTGAAGGAAAATACCCACAAAATTATGCTGCACTTGTTGAAGGATGGTATAACAATGAAAGGTGGTATGAAGATGTTGTAACAACTTGTTGAAAGATGGTATAACAGGAAACTTAAGGGATTTTTCAAAAGTTACTTTAATTAGACCTTTTTTTTCCACCTAAAAGTGCTGCCTTTAGATGTCATTGTCCATTGGGGTTGGTGAGTGTGTGAAAGTGTTGAGAGTATTTGGACCTATGGTTGATTAATGGACTGCTTTCTCCTGATTATCCCTCAGTCCACAGGTATATAATAAATTGAGAAAACTCCATAGACCTCTGAACTCAGGCAGAGCAATAAGAGGGGACCAGTGGAGACTCACTCCTTTCAACTGTGTCTTTCCCTCTTTTGGGATACACTCAACTCCTGCCCCTCAGTCTGAAACAAGCGGGTGCCTTGCTCTCCTATGGCACCATGCTATACGTTACAGTGAGTCCTGTACACTGTCAGTATCTCACAAAAACAAACCTCTAGTCCCCTTGCTATTTCAAGGTGGTCTTCCCTTGTGCTTGTCTAGTTCATTCATTTCATTAACTCAGTAACAAGCCTTCTGTGCCAGAAGGATTAGAGAGAAAGCCAGTTCAAAGACCAGGCTAGCAAGAATGGCAATTTTCCTTTAGGAAATAAGCATTATTATTGCTTTAAGGATTTCGGGGGAGGAGGGGAAGCAGACCTTGAAATAAAAGGCAGGGATATTGTCCCATTTGGGAAGAAATTCCTGATCAAATTTTCAGATAGGTTCTGTCACAGACAACCTCCTCAGGCTGGCAGATTACAGCTCTGTGGCAGCCTCATCTTGCTCATGGAAGCCTCTGTCTTCTAGAATGGTGTCCTTGATCATCCACAGTTTACACACCCTGTGATTTGGAAAACTTCTATCCCATTAACTCAACCAGAAATCCCAAGACACTGGACAGAGAAGGGCTTCTGAGAACACTTAAATCTCCCTCCTTTGACTTTTAGGTCAGACTGCCACTGAGTCTTTATTCTTCAAGACTCACTAGGAACATGATTCTCAACCTTTCAATGTAATGCTAGAGAATATGCCTAGGCACTCTATAATTTTGTGTGCTGGGCTCCACTGGTTTGGTACTTTTTGATCTATTACGTTCCATATTTCCAGGTCATGCTTTAGCTTACATAATCTTTTAGATTTTTACTTATTTTTCTATAGACCCACTGTCTTTTTTTTTTTTTTAAATGAGCCATCTCTATTTATGTCTTGATGAACTATAAAACATCTCCCACCATTCCTTCCATCCTATGACCAGTCCTCACTTCTCTAAACTTTCTGTTATTGTCTTCTTATTTATATGTTTTACACAAAATGCTAAATGTAGGCTGCTACTGCTAAGTCACTTCAGTCGTGTCTGACTCTGTGCGACCCCATAGACGGCAGCCCACCAGGGTCCCCCATCCCTGGGATTCTCCAGGCAAGAATACTGGAGGGGTTGCCATTTCCTTCTCCAATGCATGAAAGTGAAAAGTGAAAGTGAAGTCGCTCAGTCATGTCCGACTCTTAGCGACCCCATGGATTGCAGCCTACCAGGCTCCTCCATCCATGGGAATTTTCCAGGCAAGAGTACTGGAGTGGGGTGCCATAGGCTAATCACAGTGATTATGCAAGTCAGTGAATGTTAGTAGGAAAACATTATATAAAGTCCTGTTTTACAATGGCAAGTGCATTATGTGGGGCATTGACCCTTGAACCTCTAATTCTTTCCATATAAGTTGGTCTAAATGGAAATACTAATTTATTTAAACAGTATAGCATATCCAGATATCAATTTGAATAAAAAGTTCTCAATACTCTAGAAAATATGAGTCCCACACAGTATATGAAACATATAGGGCCATGGTGTTTTATGACCTACATGTAGCTCCTAGAGAAAGTTGACTGTCTTTAAGGCCATTAAGTACCTCTACTGTGACAACTCAACCAATGAGAAACTCCAGAGGTACACTGATCTGGATGTGAGGTGACTTTTTTTTAAGGACCCATTACCACCTCTACTGGGTGAATTGCCAATGGCAGAAACAAGGAAAACGTGACCAGTGGCAGATTTGGGGCAAGAGAGGAGTATAATTTTGGTTCAGTGATTGAACGAGCTATAAATTTATTTAGCCATACTTCTAGCCAGTCAACTTTTTTTCCATTTGATTTGAAAATTTCATGGAGGCTTTGTCAGATTCTGTGCAGATAAAATTTTTCTATGCATTCCCTAATCTACCGGCCTACCATAGGTAGGGCCTACCATTCCCTAATCTACCATAGCATGCTCACTCACTCTTGTCTAGGGACGCCCAAACAATCATGGACAGGGCTGGAACGGCACATGGAAGCTGAAGGTTGTGAGAAGTGAGCACACCAAGCATTGAGTTCCCTCAGTAGATCCTTCCAGTCTGACTCTTCCATACATTGGCTCCTAACATACTCTTTTATATTCTCTTCTCCCTGGGTAGTCCCTCCAACCTGACATTCTCTCACTTCTGTTTGCATGACTAAGCTCTGCTCATTCCTCAAGATTCAAATTCATTTCCTCTTCCTCTGTGCTTTCCTTGACTAAGTAGCTCACCATAATTTTCCCTCCAATAGCTCGTAGCACTTATTCTGTGCTCCTTCTTCGGTTTCTGTACTATTCAGTGCTCTCTGCTAGGTTTCTGGGGGTTCAGGAGTTAGCCAGTGTGAATGGGTTCCATAAATCCCCAACAGAGCAGTTGTGGAGTAATCATACTGGATGTGGAAGAGAGAAATTATGGGGCTGGGAGACTCACATCAGAATGGATATTGATGATATTTAGCACAGTTAGCATCCTTCTTTTCCTTCCCCTTTCTTTCTCCCAGAGGAAGAATGAACAGACCAAGGCTTGAAACCAAGGAGACCAGACTGACCTAGATAAGGAAGACTAGGCACAGCTACAGTAAGGTGTTTGTGATTTATAAACAAGTCCTGATATCCTAACTTGAATGTTGGCAAACAATATTATGGAACAACAGATTGGTTCCAAATTGGGAAAGGAGTACGTCAAGGTGGAGAAGGCAATGACACCCCACTCCAGTACTCTTGCCTGGAAAATGCCATGGGCGGAGGAGCCTGGTGGGCTACAGTCCATGGGGTCACTAAGAGTCAGACACGACTGAGTGGCTTCACTTTCACTTTTCATTTTCATGCATTGGAGAAGGAAATGGCAACCCACTCCAGTGTTCTTGCCTGGAGAGTCCCAGGGATGGGGGAGCTTGGTGGCTGCCGTCTATGGAGTCGCACAGAGTTGGACACGACTGAAGTGACTTAGCAGCAGCAGCAGCAGCAGTAGTACGTCAAGGCTGTATACGATCACCCTACTTATTTAACTTACATGCAGAGTACATCATGCGAAATGCCAGGCTGGATAAAGCACAAGCTGGAATCAAGATTACTGGGAGAAATATCAATAACCTCAGATATGCAGATGACACCATCCTATCAGTGGAAAGTGAAGAGAAACTAAAGAGACTCTTGATGAAAGTGGAAGAGGAGAGTGAAAAAGTTGGCTTAAAACTCAACATTCAGGGACTTCCCTGGTGGTCCAGTGGCTAAGACTCTGATCTCCCAGTGCAGGGCCCCGGGTTCATTTCCTGGTCAGGGAACTAGATCCCACATGCCACAGTGAAGAACAAAGATCCTGTGTGCCATAACCCAAACAAAAAAAAAACTAAACTAAACATTCAGAAAACTAAGATCATGGCATTGGGTCCCATCACTTCATGGCAAATAGATGGGGAAACAATGGAAACAGTGACAGACTTTATTTTGGGGGGCTCCAAAATCACTGCAGACGGTGACTGCAGCCATGAAATTAAAAGATGCTTGCTCCTTGGAAAAAAAGCTATGACCAACCTAGACAGCAGATTAAAAAGCAGAGACATTACTTTACCAACAAAGATTCATCTAGTCAAAGCTATGGTTTCTCTGATAGTCATATATGGATGTGAGAGTTGGACTATAAAGAAAGCTGAGCACTGAAGAATTGATGTTTTTGAACTGTGGTGTTGGAGAAGACTCTTGAGAGTCCCTTGGACGGCAAGGAGATCCAACCAGTCCTGAAGGAAATCAGTCCTGAATATTCATTGGAAGGATTGAGGCTGAAGCTGAAACTCCAATACTTTGGCTACCTTATGCGAAGAACCTACTCATTTGAAAAGACCCTGATGCTGGGAAAGATTGAAGTCAGGAGGAGAAGAGGACAACAGAGGATGAGATGGTTGGATGGCATCTCTGATGTCATGATATGAATTTGTGTAGGCTTCAGGAGTTGGTGATGGACAGAGAAGCCTGGCGTGCTGCAATCCATGAGGTCACAAAGAATCGGACATGACTGAATACGTGAACCGTGAACTTCCTGATGTTCAAGCTGGCTTTAGAAAAGGCAGAGGAACCAGAGATCAAATTGCCAACATCTGCTGGATCATGGAAAAAGCAAGAGAGTTCCAGAAAAACATCTATTTCTGCTTTATTGACTATGCCAAAGCCTTTGACTGTGTGAATCACAATAAACTGTGGAGAATTCTGAAAGAGATGGGAATACCAGACCACCTAACCTGCCTCTTGAGAAATCTGTATGCAGGCCAGGAAGCAACAGTTAGAACTGGACATGGAACAACAGACTGGTTCCAAATAGGAAAAGGAGTACGTCAAGGCTGTATATTGTCTCCCTGCTTATTTAACTTATATGCAGAGTACATCATGAGAAACGCTGGACTGGAAGAAACACAAGCTGGAATCAAGATTGCCGGGAGAAATATCAATAACCTCAGATATGCTGATGACACCACCCTTATGGCAGAAAGTGAGGAGGAGCTAAAAAGCCTCTTGATGAAAGTGAAGGAGGAGAGCGAAAAAGTTGGCTTAAAGCTCAACATTCAGAAAACGAAGATCATGGCATCCGGTCCCATCACTTCATGGGAAATAGATGGGGAAACAGTGGAAACAGTGTCAGACTTTATTTTTTTGGGCTCCAAAATCACTGCAGATGGTGACTGCAGCCATGAAATTAAAAGACGCTTACTCCTTGGAAGAAAAGTTATGACCAACCTAGATAGTATATTCAAAAGCAGAGACATTACTTTGCCGACTAAGGTCCGCCTAGTCAAGGCTATGGTTTTTCCAGTGGTCATGTATGGATGTGAAAGTTGGACTGTGAAGAAAGCTGAGCACCGAAGAATCGATGCTTTTGAACTGTGGTGTTGGAGAAGACTCTTGAGAGTCCCTTGGACTGCAAGGAGATCCAACCAGTCCATTCTGAAGAAGATCAACCCTGGGATTTCTTTGGAAGGAATGATGCTAAAGCTGAAACTCCAGTACTTTGGCCACCTCATGCAAAGAGTTGACTCATTGGAAAAGACTCTGATGCTGGGAGGGATTGGGGGCAGGAGGAGAAGGGGAAGACAGAGAATGAGATGGCTGGATGGCATCACGGACTCGATGGACGTGAGTCTGAGTGAACTTCGAGAGATGGTAATGGACAGGGAGGCCTGGCGTGCTGCGATTCATGGGGTCGCAAAGAGTCGGACACGACTGAGCGACTGATCTGAACTGAACTGAACTGAGCGACTGAACTGAAACAGTATTATCAGCCCAGAAAGTTCTCAGAGATACACCAAGACCCCAGGCTAAACTGCAAAGTAGGCAAAACTCTTCCCCACCTCTTCTCCCATCCCTGCAGTTCCCTAACACCCTGGACACTCCCAGCCTTCATACTGCCCTTTTGGGGCCTTTAACCATTTGTCACTTACTGAGTCTGTTCATCATAAGGAACCTACAAGGTAAAGTTAGCCTTTCTTACTACTCACCAGGTACTGATCTCTTAAGCTATGCAGATGATACCACTTGAATGGCAAAAAGCAAAGAGGAACTAAAGAGCCTCTTGATGAAAGTGAAAGAGGAGAGTGAAAAAGCTGGCTTAAAATGGAAGATCTTGGCATTTGGTCTCATTGTTTCATGGCAAATAGAAGAGTAAAAAGTAGAAACTGACAAATTTTATTTTCTTGGGCTCCAAAATCACTGCAGATGATGACTGCAGCCACAAAATTAAAAGATGTTTGCTCTTTGGAAGGAAAGCTGTGAAAACCCAAGACAGTATATCAAGAAGCAGAGACACTACTTTGCTGACAAAGGTCGTAGTCAAAGCTATGGTTTTTCCAGTAGTCATGTATGGATGTGAGAGTTGGAACAAAAGAAGGCTGAGCACCAAAGAATTGATGCTTTTGAATTGTGGTGTTGGAGAAGACTCTTGAGAGTCCCTTGGACAGCAAGGAGGTCAAACCAACCAATCCTAAAGGAAATAAACCCTGAATATACATTGAAAGGACTGATGCTGAAGCTCCAATACTTTGGCCACCTGATGAGAAGAGCCAACTCATTGGAAAAGACCTTGATGTGGGAAAGATTGAAGGCCAAAGGATAAGAGAGTGGCAGAGGATGAGATGGTCTGATAGTATCACCCTTTCAATGGAGATGAGTTTGAGAAAACTCCAGCAGATAAGATAGTGAAGGACTGGGAAGCCTTGTGTGCTGCAGTCCTGGGGGTTGTAAAGAGTCGGACACAACTTAGTGACCGAACAACAGAAAAGACCTGGGAAGGGATCGTCACTGTCATCTAACACCCAGTGCAGGATGACCTTTTACAATGTCTCAATTCACAGCAGCCAGTTTTGGATAAAATACTTCCTCCGAGGGGAAGTTTAGTTCTTTCCAAGGCAGCCTGTTCCATTGTCCAACAGCTGTACTTGTTGGAAAGCTCTTTTTTATGCAAAGCAGAAGTTCAGTTCCAGTTTTACATCTTAAGGGATGTGAAATACAGTTCCTTCTCTCCAAGACAACCCTTCCAATTACTGAAGGGCAGTTGTGGTTCTCACTCTGCTTCTGCTTCTCTCTCTCCCCACTTCACACACACACACAAGCACACACATAACCTTCCCTTAATGTTCCTCATCTGATATGGTTTCAGACTTTACTACTTTACTTAACCTTTGATTCCCTTCCCTTTTCTGGACATTTAACTTTGTTAATATCTTTTTAAAAGTTTGGCCCTCAAGGTTGGCTATGTTTCATTTCTAGAAATGTGCTGGTGTTGAGACTGTCCCTCCTTTGATGTTGATTTGATTGAAGCAAAGTGTTTCTTATTTATAGTGTAACTAGTATGTGTTAGGCTGACCCATTAACAAGGAACCTGGCCTGAAGGAATTCTTTTTCATCCACTGGGTAATGGTAGCTCACACTGAGACTGTTAGCTATTTAAAACCCCAAAGGTTCTTTCCTGCAAAAACCTTTATCACACAAAGGTTTCCCATCATATTTTATACAAGTATAATTCACATTCACCTGTGGCTTTTGTTTCCTTTTTGTTATTAGGCAGATATTTTTTCCTTTTCAATTACATGCTCCTCTAGGGTCTGGTAATAGCTTACTGATGGCCCTACCTTCTTTCATTCACTTGATGGGTTTGTTAGTTAGGGTCGGCTGAACTACTATCACAAATACACCCTGTATGTATGGAGGTTCAAGCACGACAGAAGCTTGTCCCTCATATAACTGTTCGAGACAGGTGCTTCTCCCTGGGCATAGCTCTTTTCTATGAGGTAGTTAGGGAACCCAGGCTTCTCAGACCCCTGTGACCCTGTCAACCTTTAGGGCCACATTCTCCAGCCCACAGAAAATGTGTGGAAGGACAGACAAGAATTTTTATCAGTCAAGCCTTTAAAGAATATACAACAGTTCCACATACTTCATTGGGAAGAATAGTTACATGGCTCTACTTTACTTAACCACAAGGAAGACTGGGAAATCTAGTCCAGCCATGTGCCTGGTGGCAGGTGGAGAGGGAGAAGATGCCTTGTAGACTGATAAAATGACATAATTCTATTTCTACTTTTTACCACTGTTGTTCACAGCCTTAGTTTAATTCCTGTAACTTGTATATAACTTCTCAGGTATGCTGTTGGATGGTCACATCAGTAAAGGATAGTTGGGTGTGTGGTTCAGGGCAAGGACTTAGAGCCAAGTGATCAGGTGAAGGACCTAAGCTACTCCATTTTGTTAACAGAAAAACTCCATTTTGTAAGTTTCCAGGAAAAGAGCCTTTGGACATCCAAGAGCCTTTGGAAATCCCCTGACCTCACCCCACCACCTGCGAACCAATCAAAACCCTTGGCCAGNGTGATCAGGTGAAGGACCTAAGCTACTCCATTTTGTTAACAGAAAAACTCCATTTTGTAAGTTTCCAGGAAAAGAGCCTTTGGACATCCAAGAGCCTTTGGAAATCCCCTGACCTCACCCCACCACCTGCGAACCAATCAAAACCCTTGGCCAGCCTGGGGTGGGGTGGGGGGGGGGCGGAATTCAAATCATTGGAAATGGGAACCAATCAGAACTCAACACCTAACCCTTCATCAGAAGGTAATCAATTAGACGTCTCCCAACTCGGAAACTCCCGTTTTTCAAATTTCTCGCTCGAAAATACCCTATATAAGCAATGTAACCCAGAGCTCGGGTCTCCTCCCTATATCCGCTGTGTCGGTATTGGTGGGAGCCCCAGCTCGAGCTTGGTAATAAAAGCTCTCTTGCTTTTGCATCTGATATCGGCTCCCTGGTGGTCATTGGGAGATTTTGCAACTTGGGCATAACACAGGGAGACCCAAAAGGTAGCATCCGGATGACTGATAAACTCAGAGGACTGGAGGAGGCTGAGTGTACAAGGCCAGAGGTGCCTGGGAGGGTAAAGTCTGGGACCCTGGGGTGGGGGGTGGGGTTTAATCACAATAGTGAAAGAGGCAGAAGACCGAGACAGGGAGAAACAAGAAGATGGTTCATTTGGGGTTTGGCAAGGACTTTTTAATACCACAGTCATGGCCAAGATACTATCCTCCTAATACTATATGTCTCCCAGGAAGTTTATACATTGTGACGGTAATACTGGTAGCACAGTTCCCAGATGCACAGTTCCCTTACTTAGTCGCTGCGTTTCCAGCTTTCCTCCAGCCAGGGTAGTGCTGTCTGTCCTACTTAGAACTGATCTCATAAATTGCCTCCTGCGTCCAATTGGAGACAAGGCCTTCCACTTATTTCTTTATCCACATTAGGGCAAGATTCAACTCCCACTCTAGGTTGTTGGCCTCCTTGGCTCATGAGATTTTTATTAAAAAAATTTTTTTAAACTTTATTTTCTATTTTGGGCCACACCATGCTGCATGTGGGATCTTAATTCCTTGATCAGGGATCAAACCTGTACCCCTTGCATGGAGTCTTAACCACTGGATTGCCAAGGGAAGTCCACGAAGTTTATAAAAACAAAAGAAAGATGATATTTTACAGTCTCCTGGTATAATTGGGAGGAACATGTGACGTAAATCACATAAAATTGCTTCAAAAACTGAGACGAACTACACCGGTGCAATGGCCCATCACCGTGATGACCACCAAAGATGGTCAGTCCCTTGCTCTTTAGAGCACAGCCTCTCAGGGATGGGTTCTTATGCTGATATGTGTGCAGAAGGCCCTGACTTTTGGATCCTTAGCTTGCAGACTGTGCAAAGAGGCAAAGGTTGGCAGCCACAAGTGACTCACTCCGGGCACATGTGTCTGATTTGGCTGTTAGCTAGCTAGTTCACACTGGTATAGTTTGCACACAGAGCTGGGAGTCAGGTTCTTCAGATCTCTAATCCCTGCTCAGCTTCCAACCTGCTCTGTGGTCTTGTGTGTGTGTGCTCAGTTGTGTCTGACTCTTTTGTGACCCTATGGACTCTAGCTATCCAGGCTCCTCTGTCCATGGAATTTTGGAGGCAAGCATACTGGAGTGGATTGCCATTTCCTGCTTCAAGGGATCTTCTTTACCACTGTGCCACCTAGCAAGCCCCCTGTGGCCTTGGCTAACCTGCTTAACATCTCTGTGACAGTTGGGTTTTAACCATCAGCTCAAAGTCATGCTGATTTGCCTAAGAGGTGTTCTGTAAGGATGAGCTGATTATTACCTCTACATCAATTTTAAAATACTGAGGTAAGGACTCGCAGTTTCCTGTTCAGCATGGAAGAAGCTTAGAAGTCACCACTTGCTCCTAACAACAAGTAAAAAGCCTAACAAGCTGAAAAATCAACAGTTCTTGTTAGATCCACCAGAGAAGTAAGATCACAGGGCAAACTGCTGCTCCCCAAAACTGAGAGGCAAACAAATAGATATAGAGACTCACAAATTACTGGACAGAAACCCACAAGCAGCAGCCTCTGAGGAGTCAGGACAAGAGGAACTGCTAGAGGCTCAGGTTGAATGCTGAGAGAGAAAAACTCCGGGAGGAGCCCAGGCATGAGGGGCGTGGAGGGTAGGGTGCAGGGAAGGAAGAAACCCACATATTTTCGATATTTTCGTCTTTTGCGGCTTTTAACTCCAGTAGCTCTACCAGGTACTTAGAGTGAAGAGCAGAGCATAAATTCAGCATTCTGTCTTCTTTACAAGGCATGCCCTCAGTAGAAACTTTTTTTTTCTTTTGCCAGGGCCTAACCTGCTGGGATTCAGTTCAGTTCAGTTCAGTCACTCAGTCGTGTCTGACTCTTTGCAACCCCATGAACCACAGCATTCCAGGCCTCCCTGTCCATCACCAACTCCTGGAGTCCACCCAAACCCATGTCCATTGAGTCGGTGATGCCATCCAGCCATTTCATCCTCTGTTGTTCCCTTCTCCTCTTGCCCTCAATCTTTCCCATCATCAGGGTCTTTTCAAATGAGTCAGCTCTTCACATCAGGTGGCCAAAATTTTGGAGTTTCAATATCAGTCCTTCCAATGAACACCCAGGAGTGATCTCCTTTAGAATGGTCTGGTTGAATCTCCTTGCAGTCCAAGGGACTCTCAAGAGTCTTCTCCAACACCACAGTTCAAAAGCATCAATTCTTTAGCACTCAGCTTTCTTCACAGTCCAACTCTCACATCCATACATGACCACTGGAAAAACCGTAGCCTTGACTAGATGGACCTTTGTTGGCAAAGTAATGTCTCTGCTTTTTATTATGCTGTCTAGGTTGGTCATACCTTTCCTTGCAAGGAGCAAGCGTCTTTTAATTTCATAGCTGCAGTCACCATCTGCAGGGATTTTGGAGCCCAGAAAAATAAAGTTAGCCACTGTGTCCACTGTTTCCCCATCTATTTCCCATGAAGTGATGGGACCGGATGCCATGATCTTCGTTTTCTGAATGTTGAGCTTTAAAGTCAACTTTTTCACTCTTCTCTTTCCCTTTCATCAAGAGGCTTTTTAGTTCTTTTTCACTTTCTGCCATAAGGGTGGTGTCATCTGCATATCTGAGGTTATTGATATTTCTCCTGGCAATCTTGATTCCAGTTTGTGCTTCCTCCAGCCCAGCGTTTCTCATGATGTACTCTACATATAAGTTAAATAAGCAGGGTGACCATGTACAGCCTTGATGTACTCCTTTTTCATGTCCAGTTCTAACTGTTGCTTCCTGACCTGCATACAGGTTTCTCAAGAGGCAGGTCAGGTGATCTGGGATTCCCATTTCTCTCAGAATTTTCCACAGTTTATTGTGATCCACACAGTCAAAGGCTTTGGCATAGTCAATAAAGCAGAAATAGATGTTTTTTCTGGAACTCTCTTGCTTTTTCCATGATCCAGCAGATGTTAGCAATTTGATTTCTGGTTCCTCTGCCTTTTCTAAAACCAGCTTGAACATCTGGAAGTTCACAGTTCACGTATTGCTGAGGCCTGGTTTGGAGAATTTTAAGCATTACTTTACTAGCATGTGAGATGAGTGCAATTGTGCAGTAGTTTGAGCATTCTTTGGCATTGCCTTTCTTTGGGCTTGGAATGAAAAACTGACCTTTTCCAGTCCTGTGGCCACTGCTGAGTTTTCCAAATTTGCTAGCATATTGAGTGCAGCACTGCTGGGATTATTGGAGCCTAACCCACACAGAATAAAGGAAACATCCAACTAAAGTCCTCACTGGGCTTCCTCATGAAGGAAGGGCCCCCTCTAGCCATCCCATTCCACCAAAGGGAGGTAAAAGACCAAGTACTGGTGAATTTCCCAGTCCAGGGGCACAAGCTTACCAAAAGACTGAGACCTAAACATAGGAACGTAGACTGCTTCCTTTCCCGACACACCTTACTAAAAGCCTATTTGTCAATTTCTTTTACCCACTACATCATATCATATCTACCTTTTGACAAAAAATTACAAGACATATTAAAAAAAGCAAAAGACACAGTTTGAGGAGATACAACAATTACCAGAACAAGACTCAGATATTGGCAGGAGTGTTGAAATTATCAGACCATAAATGCAAAACAACTACAGTTAATATGCTAAAGGTTCTAATGGATCAAGTGGACAACATGCAATAGTAATGTAATCAGAGATGGAAATTCTAAGAAAGAGTCAAAAAGAAATGCTAGAGATTTTAAAAAAAAAAAAAAAGCTGTAAAAGAAATGAAAAAAATGTCTTTGATAGGCTCATCAGGAGACTGGATATGGCTAAGGAAAAAATCTCTGAGTTTGAGGGTAGGTCAATAGAAACTTCCAAAACTGAAAAGCAAAGAGGAGAAAGGACTGAAAAAACATAGAACAGAAAATCCAAAAATAGTGGGTCAACTATAGAAGGTATACCATGTACTTAATAGGCAGACCCTGGAAGCTAAAAGAACATCAGGCAGATTAAGCAACAAAATACTACACCTAGACACATCATATTCAAACTGCAGGAAAAAAAAAAGATAAAGAAGCTGAAGAGAAAAACATCTTATGTCTACAGAAATAAAAATAAAAATTACACCTGACTTCTCAGAAACTGTGCAACCAAGAAGAGAGTGGGATGAAATATTTTAAGTATTGAGAGAAAAAAGTCACTAACCAGAATTCTATACTCTATGAAACTGTCCTTCAAAAGTGAAAGAGAAATAAAGACTTTATCAAACAAACAAAAATCAAAGAAATTTGTTGCCAATAGACCTGCCTTGTAAGAAATGTTAAAAGAAATTCTTCAGGAAGAAGAAAAATAATACAAAAACTTGGATCTACATAAAGAAAGAACATTGGAGAATGAATCATGAAGGTAAAATAAAAAATTTTATTTTTCTTATTTTTAATTGATGCAACAGTTAGCAGTTTGTTCAAAATACTAGCTCCAAATATTTGATTATAAATGCTTATGTATACATACATATGCTTATGTGTGCTTATATAAAAATGAAATGAATGGTATAAACAAGGAGAAGAACAGAAATAAAATAACAAAATCAGAGAAGAAATCTATGAAATTGAGTATAGGAGATCAATAGAGAAAAATCAACAAAACCAAAAGCTGCTGCTACTGCTGCTAAGTCACTTCAGTCGTGTCCGACTCTGTGTGACCCCACTGACGGCAGCCCACTGGGCTCCCCCGTCCCTGGGATTCTCCAGGCAAGAATACTGGAGTGGGTTGCCATTTCCTTCTCCAATGCATGAAAGAGAAAAGTGAAAGTGAAGTCGCTCAGTCAGTCCGACTGTTAGCGACCCCATGGACTGCAGCCCACCAGGCTACTCCGTCCATTGGATTTTCCAGGCAAGAGTACTGGGGTGGGGTGCCATTGCCTTCCCCACAACCAAAAGCTAGTTATTTGAAAAATCAATAAAATCATTAAGCCTCAGGCCAGGTTAACTAAAAAAAAGAGAATAAACAATTACTATTAATAATAACAAAAGTGAAAGAGGAAACATCACTAATGGGTATTAAAAGGATAATGAAGAAATGCTATAAACAACTCTAAGCTTATAAGTTTGATCTATAGATTCAATGCAAGCTCAGTCACATTCTCAGTCACGATCCCAGGAAGTGATTCTGTGGATATTGACAAACTGATTCTAAACTTTATATAGAGAGGCAAAAGACCCAAATAGTCAACATGATATTGGAGAAGAACACATTTGAAGAAATGACACTACCCAACTTCAAGACTTACTATAAAGCTAGGCTACTCCGTCCATTGGATTTTCCAGGCAAGAGTACTGGGGTGGGGTGCCATTGCCTTCCCCACAACCAAAAGCTAGTTATTTGAAAAATCAATAAAATCATTAAGCCTCAGGCCAGGTTAACTAAAAAAAAGAGAATAAACAATTACTATTAATAATAACAAAAGTGAAAGAGGAAACATCACTAATGGGTATTAAAAGGATAATGAAGAAATGCTATAAACAACTCTAAGCTTATAAGTTTGATCTATAGATTCAATGCAAGCTCAGTCGCATTCTCAGTCACGATCCCAGGAAGTGATTCTGTGGATATTGACAAACTGATTCTAAACTTTATATAGAGAGGCAAAAGACCCAAATAGTCAACATGATATTGGAGAAGAACACATTTGAAGAAATGACACTACCCAACTTCAAGACTTACTATAAAGCAACATTAATCAAGACAGTGTGGTATTGGGGAAAGAATAGGTACATAGATCAGTGAAACAGAATAGAGAGTCTAGAAATAGATTTCCAGAAATACAGCCAACTGATCTTTGACAAAACAAATGGTTCTGGAACAACCGGGCATCCACATGCAAAGAAATGAACATAGACACAGACACCTTTCACAATGTTAACTCAAAACGAATTACAGACTTAAATGTTAAATGTAAAACTCTAAAACTTCTAGAGGATTATAATAGAGGAGAAAATCTAGATAACCTTTGGTATGGTGATTTTTTTTACATTCAAGACCAAAGACAAATCCATGAAAGAAATAACTGATTAGCCAAACTTCATTAAAGTTAAAAGCTTCTGCTCTGAGAGAGAAAATGTGAAGAGAATGCGAAGAGAAAGCATAGGCTGGGAAAAAATATTTGGTGGACATTTGAAAGAGGAATGTAGTTCTTTTCCGGTTATCGCGGCGTAGGGAACTATGAGCAGCAAAGTCTCCTGCACACCCTCTACGAGCCGTTGCGGGAAGTCCTGCACCGGAACCAGCGCAAGCGCAAAGTTTTGGGAGACGGTGGCGCTTCAGATCAGCCTGAAGAACTATGACCCTCAGAAGGACAAACGTTTCTCGGGCACCATCAGGCTTAAGTCCACTCCCCGCCCCAAGTTCTCCGTGTGTGTCTTGGGGGACCAGCAGCATCGTGATGAGGCCAAGGCTGTGGATATCCCCCACATGGACACTGAGGTAAACTCAACAAGAATAAGAAACTGGTCAAGCAGCTGGCCGAGAAATATGATGCCTTTTTGGCTTCAGAGTCTCTGATCAAGCAGATCCCCCAAATCCTGGGCCCAGGCCTGAATAAGGCTGGCAAGTTCCCTTCCACAATGAGAACATGGTGGCCCAAGTTGATGAAGTGAAGTCCACGATCAAGTTGCAGATGAAGAAGGTGCTGTGTCTGGCAGTGGCTGTTGGCCACGTGAAGATGACAGATGATGAGCTTGTGTACAACATCCACTTAGCTGTCAACTTCCTGGTATCATTGCTCAAGAAAAATTGGCAGAACGTCAGGGCCTTGTACATTAAGAGCACCATGGGCAAGCCCCAGCGTCTGTACTAAGGCACAGCTTAATAAACCGTACTAAACCATCAGCAGTGTCTCCTGTGGCTTTGGGAAGGGAGGGAGGTGCTTTGCTACCCTGCACTGATGAGCCAGTGATGGGTAGTCATTTACTGCAGACATGGCTCTGCCCTCAAAATCATGGAGCAATGCTGAGACTTCTTAAAACAACCTTTATCTATTTGTGTACAAGGTGTTAAGTGGCTGAGTTGTGTCCAAACCCTCCTGCAGCATNAAAAAAAAAAAAAAGGTGAAGTGAAGTGAAAGTCACTCAGTCATGTCTGACTCTTTGTGACCCCATGGACTATATATATAGTCCACGGAATTCTCTAGGCTAGAATATTGGAGTGGGTAGCCTTTCCCTTCTTCAGGGTACTTCCAAACTCAGGGATCAAACCCAGGTCTTCCACCTTGCAGGTGGATTCTTTACCAGCTGAGCCACAGGGAAGCCCAAGAATACTGGAGTGGGTAGCCTATCCCTTCTCCAGCGGACTTCCTGACCCAGGAATCGAACTGGGATCTCCTGCATTGCAGGTGGCTTCTTTACCAACTGAGCTATTGGGGAAGCCCAGAATAAACATTTTAAATTGATAGTACTATCACCTCCCTATGGACTGTAGCCCACCAGGCTCCTCAGTCCATGGGTTTCTCCATGCAAGAATACTGGAGTGGGTTGCCATGGCCTTCTCTAGGGGATCTTCCACATCCAAGGATTGAACCTGTGTCTCTTGCATATCCTGCATTGGTAAGCGGGCTCTTTACCACTAGTGCCACTTGGGAAGCCCTTAAATTAGTAGTCATATACTGAATAATCACACTCTAAACATGCTGGTACCTTGCTAAACCCAAAGGTGTCATTCTGCTTATCAAGAATGCAGGGTTTGGGTGTATGATGCTCAGTGTACACTACTGACCAAAAGTCCAGAGATTGCTCCCACTCTTCCACAGTGCTTAGCAGTGCCAGCTTTTCATAAAGTTCAGGAGTTGAGAACTGAGATGTCTGAGCTGGAGTCACATGTCATGGCCTGTGCTGGCTTGGAGGCTTCTCCCCATCCAAGATAAACAGTAAAAATCCCATCCACCCTCATAGAATCATAGCCAACACATCCAATGTGGAAATGTCTTCAGATCTTTTATGAATGTGGGTCAGTTATTGAGAGAGGAGGGCAGGCCCTCAAAAGCAGCAATACTGGAACTTTTACTGAGCAGAGGGAAATAGGGACTGAGGTAGGAAAGGAGAGACCTAGGGAAGCAGGGATTTATAGACAGACAGGCTTGGAGAAATGGAATCAGGGGCACACTGACATGAGTCTCTGTCTGCACTTCCTGTTTTTTTATTGATCTATTTTTCTCTACTATTGCCAGTATAATTTCATTATTTTTATCAGGAGTATTTTTATTTATTTATTTTTAAATCTGGGTCCTCTGTATTTCCATATAAATTTTAGAACCAGAAAGTCAATTTGTAGAAAAATGATTTGCTAGGATTTTGATGGAGCTTGTTTTAAATCAATGGGTCAACTTGAAAACAATTTACATTTTAGAGTATTGTCTTTCTTTCTTTTTTAAAATATAAATTTATTTATTTAATTGGAGGTTAATTACTTTACAATATTGTATTGGTTTTGCCATACATCAACACAATAGAGTATTGTCTTTCAACAATATACCTGGTCATTTAATTTCTCTTAATATTTTGTAGGTTTTTCTTTTAAATACTTATGTGTCTGATGTTGGGCTGTGGGTTGTGGTGGACTGGTCACCATGAGAGATCATGAAGGCCTATTTAAGTGCCTGTCATGACTGTGCCTTCTCTGCTCAGATGCCACTTCATGTCTGGGCCACCTCTAGTCTCAAGGGAGCTGGTCCTTTGGTAGTGGCAGCCTGCACTCTCCTGTGGAGCTGCGCTGTGATGTAAGGGGGGCTGTAGAGCTCTCTTGGCTCAGGCTAGGGTGGGTGACAGGGTGGATATGAGAAACCTGCCAGCCTCTGGTGGGTTCTCTCTGCTCCGCCTTGGTAGCAAGCAAGCGCTGTGCACTTTTCCCAAGCTGAGTCCAGGCTTCCCACAGCCTTCCTATTTGTCTCGCAGGCCCTCCTACAGGCAAGGGGCTTGTCTTTCCTTGTCAGACCCCAGGGATAGGGAGCCCAATGTATGGCTCAAACCACTCACTTGCCGAGGAGGATCGCCACCCATGTAATCTCCCCTCAGTTCCCTCCCAGGGGCCCAGATCCCAACCTGATGGTCATTTATCTTCCCTTCCTACTGGATTCCTTGTGGCTGTTTCTTACAGCCTTGTTTGTCCAGGAATCTTTCCTCCTGTCTCTAGTTTTCAGTGAGGATTTCTCCACATGTATGTGTGATGTATTCATGAGAGAAGATGATTGCTGCATCCTTTTATTCTGCCACTGGATCCAACCCCCTGCAGCAAGTAACTTTTCTGAATGCAAGGAGAGAGAGTAGAGAAATAAGGAATAGTTAATAAATAATAAGAGTTGATCCATTAAAGATGGATCCATAAATTTTAATATCCATACAGTGTGTTATACAGAGAAAGGAGAAGAGGTGGAAAGAAAAACTTGATGAAATTATAGAGAAAAGATTTTCCTTGTGGTCAATAAGCTTTTAATCACCAAGTGAAAATCAAGATTGAAAAAATGGAAATATGGACAGTTTCTTCCACTGGAAATTCCTCTGGTATGCCACAGGAGTTATCCCCACTGACTTGGAGAGGCAAGGATGAATCCAGCCAATGGGAATTCCACCAGCAGGGCCCAGGACCCACCCATACTGTCCAGGGAGGACTGGACAGTTCCTGATAATTACAATTCCATCACTGGGTCTCAGGACTTGCCCCTACTGGCCTGGAAGGGCTGGTGGGTTAGAGGACTTGCCCCCTCTGACCTGGAAAGGTGCAGACAGATCTGGTCACTAGCAACTCTGCAAAGGGGCCCCAGGACCCCCCTGCTGACCTGGAAGGGTGTGGACAGATTCAGCTACTGAGAATTCTGCCAGTGGGACCCACAAGTGATTCTTAATGTTCTGTGATGGTTCAGATAGTTTCCACAACTGGAAAATCCATCAGTGGTTGTTGGAACCCACTGGATTGTCCCAGGAAAGTGTGGATAGCTCTCCCTACTAGGAAATTCACTAGGGGGTGCTGGGACTTGTCCTATTGTTCTGGAAGGGTGTGGGTATCTCCCCTTCCCCCCACTAAGAAATCTGTCAGCAGGAACCAGGAGTTGCCCCACTATCCAGAGAGTGGGCAGAAACTCGTTACCAGGAAATTTGTGAGTGGCTACCAGGACCCACCGCATGTTCTGAGAGGGCATAGATAACTCCTCCCTAGTAGGAAATTTGCCAAAGCAAGGGCTAAAACCAGAGCTCAGCCCCAGGGGCTATGTGACTGATGAAGAAGAACCAAAATCTCTCCTTGTGGCTGCATGAACTGCCATCTTACACCTCCACAGATAGCTTTCTAAATTCAGCACCTGTGAAACATCCAAAAAGACAGCAAGTGCTCTTATAGTGGAAATGAGTCTGGCTTTAGTCGCTGTTTGCTCTGTGGGTACATACACATGAGACTAGGGATGGACTAGATAGAGTTCGCAGAGAAGGCAATGGCAACCCACTCCAGTACTCTTGCTTGGAGAGTCCCATGGGTGGAGGAGCTCGGTGGACTGCAGTCCATGGGGTCATGAAGAGTCAGACATGACTGAACGACTTCACTTTCCCTTTTCTCTTTCATGCACTGGAGAAGGAAATGGCAACCCACTGCAGTGTTCTTGCCTGGAGAGTCCCAGGGATGGGGGAGCCTGGTGGGCTGCCGTCTCTGGGATCGCACAGAGTTGGACACAACTGAAGCGACTTAGCAGTAGCAGCAGCAGATAGAGTTCAAGCTGACTCCATATCTCCCGCAGTGGGTCTAGGCACATAACTACTGCAATGCTGGGACCTATACTGGTGGTTGGGTGAAAACAATGCATGAGAATTATGAGGCCAGTTCCTGGCATATCCATAGTAAAGGCAGGACCACTGCCAACAACAGTATACTTTGTGAGCCCATACAATAGGTAAAAGGGACTACAACAGAACACATTCACATGAAAACAGCTCTGAGTGAGAAAATCCGTGTTTTTACTCCCAGTACGAGTGCTCCAATCCCACCTACCTCACACCACAGATCAGAATCACAGCTGAGAAATAGATCTGGGAATTTCTACTCCAAAAACTAGGAAGCAGCTCTGCTTCTGACAGGGCAATGAAATCTGCAGAGCAAAGGGGAGGTCCTACCCAATATCCAGGGCAGGCTCTGATCAACAGTCAAAGTCCCTATCAAGGGGATAATGGCACAAACCTCTAGACCAACCTTACCCACCAGAATGCAGACTCCAGAAGCAAGAGAACTGAATATCCTACAACCTACGGAAAAGAGACCACAAAGACAGTACGTTTGACAAAATGAGATGACAAAGATATATGTTGCAGATAAAGGAGAAAGGTAAAAACTTATAAGAACAACTAAATGAAGAGGAGATAAGCAATCTATATGAAAAAGAATTCAGAGTAATGACAGTAAAGATGATCCAGGATCTCAGAAACAGAATGGAGGCATGGACAGAAAAAATACAAGAGAAGTTTAACAAAGACCTAGAAGAACTAAAGGACAAATAAACAGAGATAAACAAGGCAATAACTGAAATGAAAGATATACTAGAAGGAATCATTACCAAAATAAATGAAGAAGAAGAAGAATGTATTAGTGACTTGGAAGACAAAATGGTGGACATCTCTGCCACATAACAGAGTAAAAAGTGAAAAGTGAAAGTTGGTCAGTTGTGTCTGACTCTTTGTGACCCCATGGACTATATAGTCCCTGTAATTCTCCAGGCCATAATACTGGAGTGGGTAATCTTTCCCTTCTCCAGGGGATAGAACTCAGGTCTCCTGCATTGCAGGCGGAGTCTTTACCAGCTGAGCCACAGGGAAGCCCAAGAATCAGTTCAGTTCAGTTCAGTCACTCAGTCGTGTCCGACTCTTTGTGACCCCATGAATCGCAGCATGCCAGGCCTCCCTATCCATCACCATCTCCCGGAGTTCACTCAGACTCACGTCCATCGAGTCCGTGATGCCATCCAGCCATCTCATCCTCGGTCGTCCCCTTCTCCTCCTGCCCCCAATCCCTCCCAGCATCAGAGTCTTTTCCAATGAGTAGTACTTAAAAAATTTCTCACTGACATTTTGTAGCTTTCAGTGAAGAGAAGCTTTTTGTGCAGCTTCTGCTAGATTTCTCCTAGGTACTTTTTAAAAAATATTATTAGAAATGAGTTGCTTTTCTTTCACAAAGTACCGGGCTACCTCCCCCCTACCTGCCCAACCCCAAATCCTTGCTTTCATGACTTATAGTTGCTTAAAAAATTGTTCTTAAAACTCAAACTGAACAATAATTTCCTTGTTTCTGGTTTATTCATCCACTCTGAAACATGAGCGCCTTGGTGACCACTGATGGGATAAGATTTCATAATCATTCCCAACTGTATGTAGACAATTAGAATTTCCTCTGGGTGGCTCAGATGGTAAAGAATTCTCCTGCAGTGCTGGAGACCTGAGTTTGATCCCTGGGTTGGGAAGATCCCTTGGAGAAGGGAATGGCAACCCACTCCATTATTCTTGCCACGGACAGGGGAGTCTTGCAGGCTACAGTCCATGGGGTCGAAAACAATCAGACATGACTGAGTGAATAACACTTTCACTTTCACAGGAATTGAAGTGTTCCCAAGGAAGAAAAAGCCCAAGAACTAAGGAAAAGAACCCATTTGCAGAAGTCAGAGGCAGAGAGGGAAGGTTCCCACCATGTTGATGGACATGCGATGGTCAGATGACCCTTGGCTTCTTGGCTTCTCAGCTCCTTCTTAGAAGGTTCTGAATCAGAGGAAAGGGTATCCCTGGTCCCCGCAGCTTTGTCTGTGGGGTGTTCAAGGTTCCAGGGATGCTTGTTCTACTGGACTGGGGAGGCAGAGGGCTGGTCATCCTCAAACACCAGTGCTGGACCAGCTCAGCCCCTGGCTGTAGAAACATGTTCAATCTGCCTGCTTTCCAAACTTGGGAGCACTTTAGGATGTGAGATGCAAATATGTGGAATTGGAAATTCTTGCCAACGGTTAGGACTTCAATACCATTTTGCTCAATGGCAAGTCCAGAATCTGTCCATTTCAATCATGGGCCAGAAGTGACAATTACCATTTCTTGGAGAAGCAAGCAAAGATGTCTCCCTGCGGTGAGACTATGCCAAGTAAAGAGCAGGTGCAGCCAAACTTCCCATGGCTGGAAACCTGCTTCCAGATCTCTAAGTGAGAGACCGAAGCGATCTGCTCAGCAGTTGTTGTTGTTGTTGTTGTTGTTTTTTCCCAACAAAAGATCACAGCTTTATTCAGCATGAGCTTTCAGCCACCCCTGGGCAGGATGGCACTTTAATATGAAGAGATATTAGGAGTCTCAGATGTGTATATTATTGCACTGAAAATCTTGGTCCAACGCAGTGGATACTTGGGTTGAATTGTGGTGGAAACTCTCATTTGTGTAAATACCTTCAAGGCAAAGATTGGCGACACCTATACTTTTGAGCAAAGTTGGTTTATTGCTGGTTGCCAGAAAGGAGAATGTCCACCATGGGAAACTGTAGGGCATTTCAGGAAGGGGTTGTTTCCAGTTTTCAGCTATTACCAATAAAGCAGTTATGAACATTCGTATATGTCATTATTCGGATATAAGGTTTCACTTCTCGAGGGGTAGAATGGCTGGATTATATGGCAGGGGTAGGCTCTAGCCCTTTTTTTCTCATAATTACTTTGCTTACCTTCCAGGCATTGTTTACCTCTTCCTGGCCTGGGCAACCATTAAACCTAAAAGAAATGACTGCCAAGCTTCCTGGCAAAAGATCAGATGCCATCTAAAGGCAATACCAGGCCACATTACTTCTCCATAATGCCATTAAAAGTGAAGGACACAGTTATGTATTTAAATGACACACGGAACCCAGGGCAAGGAAACGGTCTTTTCCATTTAGTGTCACAGATCTTCAATTTTTTTTTTAAGATCTTCATTTTTTAAAATTAATAAACCTATGCTCCGGGGAAGGCAATGGCACCCCACCCCAGTACTCTTGCCTGGAAAATCCAATGGACTGAGTAGCCTGGTGGGCTGCAGTCCATGGGGTCGCTAACAGTCGGACAGACTGAGCGACTTCACTTTCACTTTTCTCTTTCATGCATTGGAGAAGGAAATGGCAACCCACTCCAGTATTCTTGCCTGGAGAATCCCAGGGATGGGGGAGCCTGGTGGGCTGCCGTCTATGGGGTCACACAGAGTCGGACACGA
>SJYX01010891.1:36041-115924 GCA_006410675.1 Oreotragus oreotragus | reverse complement strand
GGCAGCCCACCAGGCTCCCCCATCCCTGGGATTCTCCAGGCAAGAATACTGGAGTGGGTTGCCATTTCCTTCTCCAATGCATGAAAGAGAAAAGTGAAAGTGAAGTCGCTCAGTCTGTCCGACTGTTAGCGACCCCATGGACTGCAGCCCACCAGGCTACTCCGTCCATTGGATTTTCCAGGCAAGAGTACTGGGGTGGGGTGCCATTGTCTTCCCCGAGATGCTATCAGACTATATAAAAAGAAAAGCAAGGGAATGAAAAACAAGTCAGGATAATGCCTATCTCTGATTGAGCTGGGGGAGGAGACAGAGAGGGGATAGGAAGAACAATACAGGCTATTTTTAATGTTATCATTTTTATAATTATGGAGCCACCATTGAAAATTTTCATGAGAATGGTGGGTTCATAATTATAAAAATGATAACATTTTAAGAACTAGCAGAATAAGCAATGAAGTAAATAAAAGAAGGCTATGCATTGACCAATGATGAGAGTGTGCTATAAAGACGATGATTAATTCACTTATGTGCTAAAAACATTTAGAAATAACTGCACAACAGAACCTAGGAGAAGGCCGTGGCACCCCACTCCAGTATTCTTGCCTGGAAAATCCCATGGATGGAGGAGCCTAGTGGGCTGCAGTCCACGGGGTCTTGAAGAGTCGGACACGACTGAACGACTTCACTTTCGCTTTTCACTTTCATGCATTGAAGAAGGAAATGGCGACCCACTCCAGTGTTCTTGCCTGGAGAATCCCAGGGACGGGGGAGCCTGGTGGCCTGCTGTCTATGGGGTCGCACGGAGTCGGACACAACCGAAGCAACTTAGCAGCAGCAGCACAACAGAACCTATAGTGTGCAATTAAGGCACTGCTCAGAGAAATATTAATAGGGCTTGTAAGCGTGCTAAGTGTATGCTAAGTTGCTTCAGTTGTGTCTGACTCTTTGGGACCCTATGGACTGTAGCCCACCAAGCTCCTCCGTCCATGGGGATTCTCCAGGCAAGAACATTGGAGTGCGTTTCCATGCCCTCCTCCAGGGGATCTTCCCAATGCAGGGATTGAACCCCCATCTCTTATGTCTCCTGCATTGGCAGGCAGGTTCTTTACCACTAAAACCACTTGGGAAGCCCATAGCCTTACATATATCAAATAATAAAAAGGCTAAAAATGAAAAAAATAACACCAAAGAACTGAATGATACTAGGGATAATAATAAAACTAAAGAAACTGGGAAGTAGAAGTTAATCAAAATAAAAGCAGAAATTTCTTAACCCAAAACAAACAAACAAAAAAAAAGTAGACTGCATTACATCTAAGAGCTAGTCCCTTGTAGGAAAAAAATAACATATTAAGGCAAAACACAAATACATAAAATAAGAAAATAAAAAATTATAAAGGAGGACAATAACTGCAAATCAAAACAAGGGAAGTTAAAAGAAACATAGAGACTACCTTTCTCAAAATTATGCAAATAAATATGAAATACTAGTAAATACATACTTTTATAAAAGTAAAATTTATTTAAAATGTCTCTAGAAGACAATAGGATATGTATACAAGCAAATTACCATTAAAAAAAAAGCAAAATTTTTAAAGAAGTAATATCCTCCAAACAACTAGAAAACAAGAAAGCATCAGGACCAGTTGAATTCACAGGGAATTCTACTACATCATTAAGGAATGGATTATTCTAATGGTCTTAATTTTTTTTTCTGGGAAATAGAAAAAGAAGAGAATCTCTGATATCATCAATACCTGTAAGAAAACTAATGAACAGAAACCTCAGTTAAATAGAGTCGGGAGACCAGAAGGGGGAGCTCTCATGCCCTTTGACCATGGCAGAATCCAACAGGAAGAAGAAAAACTCCTCTTATTTCCTGACAAGGACTCAGCCAATGACAAGCCATGGACTGGATTTACTACAACCCTCCCAGCTTCCTTTTTCTCTGTATNGCATTGAAGAAGGAAATGGCGACCCACTCCAGTATTCTTGCCTGGAGAATCCCAGGGACGGGGGAGCCTGGTGGCCTGCTGTCTATGGGGTCGCACGGAGTCGGACACAACCGAAGCAACTTAGCAGCAGCAGCACAACAGAACCTATAGTGTGCAATTAAGGCACTGCTCAGAGAAATATTAATAGGGCTTGTAAGCGTGCTAAGTGTACGCTAAGTTGCTTCAGTTGTGTCTGACTCTTTGGGACCCTATGGACTGTAGCCCACCAAGCTCCTCCGTCCATGGGGATTCTCCAGGCAAGAACATTGGAGTGCGTTTCCATGCCCTCCTCCAGGGGATCTTCCCAATGCAGGGATTGAACCCCCATCTCTTATGTCTCCTGCATTGGCAGGCAGGTTCTTTACCACTAAAACCACTTGGGAAGCCCATAGCCTTACATATATCAAATAATAAAAAGGCTAAAAATGAAAAAAATAACACCAAAGAACTGAATGATACTAGGGATAATAATAAAACTAAAGAAACTGGGAAGTAGAAGTTAATCAAAATAAAAGCAGAAATTTCTTAACCCAAAACAAACAAACAAAAAAAAAGTAGACTGCATTACATCTAAGAGCTAGTCCCTTGTAGGAAAAAAATAACATATTAAGGCAAAACACAAATACATAAAATAAGAAAATAAAAAATTATAAAGGAGGACAATAACTGCAAATCAAAACAAGGGAAGTTAAAAGAAACATAGAGACTACCTTTCTCAAAATTATGCAAATAAATATGAAATACTAGTAAATACATACTTTTATAAAAGTAAAATTTATTTAAAATGTCTCTAGAAGACAATAGGATATGTATACAAGCAAATTACCATTAAAAAAATAGCAAAATTTTTAAAGAAGTAATATCCTCCAAACAACTAGAAAACAAGAAAGCATCAGGACCAGTTGAATTCACAGGGAATTCTACTACATCATTAAGGAATGGATTATTCTAATGGTCTTAATTTTTTTTTCTGGGAAATAGAAAAAGAAGAGAATCTCTGATATCATCAATACCTGTAAGAAAACTAATGAACAGAAACCTCAGTTAAATAGAGTCGGGAGACCAGAAGGGGGAGCTCTCATGCCCTTTGACCATGGCAGAATCCAACAGGAAGAAGAAAAACTCCTCTTATTTCCTGACAAGGACTCAGCCAATGACAAGCCATGGACTGGATTTACTACAACCCTCCCAGCTTCCTTTTTCTCTGTATTAGCAGGCTGTCTTTCCCTTCCTGTGTAGGAACTGGCACATGGCCCACCATGGTTGCAGACACAAAGTTGCAATTCTCTGCTGATCCTGAATAAACCCCCTTTTTCTTTTTGCTGAAGAAATAATTGGCAGTCTATTTGTTTTAGGTCAACATTGTATTGGCCTGGACAGGGACCAGAGTCCACCCCTGACAGCTTGGGAGTTGGTGAGTGAACAGGTAGGATCAGTATCCACGATTGAGCCCATTGGGTTCACTGCTTTTCTCACTGACCCTGGAGTTTAAAGGGATGTCTCTCTTCTGGATCCAAACTTAGGCCCCCTTTTGCTTTTGAAGCTCTCCAGGTTTCATTCAAGATCTGTTTTAAGGCTATGTTCTTTCTCAGTAAGGCCTTGTTCTTTCTGTGTACAAGTACTTGTTTGGTATTTCAGTCTGATTTTGAGGTCAGATTTTTGCAACTGAAACTAGTTGAGAAGCCTTTGGTCCATTCCTTTGGAAAAGGGATCTAGAAACTAAACTCTTACTTTCTTATATTTTCTGGACTAAAGCTGAATTGCAAGCCATAGTCCAAGATTTTACCAAGATAACTTAAGATCCTTACAGTTTTGCTGAGCAATTTCGATATAGTGATTCAAAATTACCAACCTGGTTTCTCTGACTTAAATCAGCTAATTCATATGCTTGTTGGTGAAGGCCAGGCCCAGCATTGGATGAAAACTGCTAAATAGGAAAATACTGAAAGTTTTCTAGAAATTATAACCAGGAGACCAGCCCACTAACTTAGTATATATCAGGCTTAGACAATTGCTAGGTGATTTCACCAGAAATTCCTAGGGCTTTTCCAAAGCCTGTTGATTGGAACAAAATTCAGGATTGCACACAACAGTCTGAACCTTTTCATTAGTATGACAATTGACTTCAGAGTCTTTTTAAGGAAAATTCTAGTCTTCCTTTGAGATGTTGATTCTACCCAGGTAGCTTTTAACTTTATGTTTGCTAATGGGCTGAACTGAGACCTTTCCTTTCTAGTAAAAAGGACCAGAATGAAAGGGGAAACTATATTCACTCCAGATTTAGTTAATCTGGCAAACAGCTTTCTCACACACTAGATGAGTCACCTAAAAGAAAGACCACAAAAACTCTTAATCTTCAACTCCAACAAATGAAGATTCCTAAAGGAAACCAAAGCCGTCTATTTTCTGCTGTTACTGTAAAGAGCTCGGACATTGGAGAAAACATTGTTACAAGCCTAAGTGCTTCAGACACTTTCAGCCCTCTAATAGCCTCTCCAATGTCCTTCCAATCGATGACAGGGCTCCGGGAGCTAGGGGGATTCTTTCCAATTCTCTCTTTTTATTCTCTTCTCCAGATTGGGGATGAATCTCTTCCAGTCCTGACTGACACTGGAACCACACTCTTTGTGCTCAACACCACTGCTATAAAGTAGGCCCTACTATCTGAAAGTACTAAAATAGTTTATATCATAAGCTTGTTCATATGTCATTTTGCATATAGAAGCATATGTCTGAAGGATAAATTCCTAGAAGCAGAATTGCTGGATTGAAGGATATGTGCATTTGTAAGTTTAATAAATATTGTAAGACTGCCCTTTTCAGGATTTATAACCCCTGAGATATGAGAGGGCCTTTCTGAATTTTCACCACACAGCCATCTGCATTCCTGTTTTTCATAATTCTTCTATTCTTACTTTTATTTCTATATGAACTTTAGGATAAATTTTATCCCAAAAAACATCATTGTAGGAATTTTTATTAGAATTGCATTAGCACTCCACTCCAATACTCTTGCCTGGAAAATCCCATGGACAGAGGAGCCTGGTAGGCTGTAGTCCATGGGGTCGCTAAGGGTCGGACACGATTGAGCGACTTCACTTTCACTTTTCACTTTCATGCATTGGAAAGGAAATGGCAAACCCACTCCAGTGTTCTTGCTTGGAGAATCCCAGGGACGGGGGAGCCTGGTGGGCTGCCATCTATGGGGTCACACAGAGTCAGACACGACTGAAGTGACTTAGCAGTAGCAGAGAGAGTAGACATTTTTATATGGTTGAGTCTCTTTACAGATAATTTTCATTTTATAAAGGACTCAATTTCATCCTTAGAAGCAACTGGATATTTTCTTCATAAAACGCTCACATGTTTCTTAAGTTCATCTCTTGGTGTTTTTATTTATTTTTATTGCTGCCATTTTCAATGGGATCTTTCCTTCTATCTCTTCTGAACAGTTACTGTTATATAGCTTTGGTTTTTGTACCCACTGTGTATCTCACCACCTCAGTGAATTTTTACATTATTTGTAATAGAGTCACTTAAGTTTGGGGGGGTATGTAAACATATTGTGCACTCTCCCAAATGACTCTGGTGAAGAATCTGCCTGCCAATGCAGGAGGCACTAGAGACATGGGTTTGATCACTGGGTCAGGAAGATCCCATGGAGTAGGAAATGGCAACCCACTCCAGTATTCTTGCCTGGAAAATTCCATAGACAGAGGAACCGTGTGACTCAGTAATGATCATTTTATCTCCTTTCCATAGTGTATGTCTCTCTTATGGACTGAATGTGTCCTCCAAAACGTATGTTGAAGGCCTAGCCCTCGTTGTGGCTATATTTGGACATGGGGCTTCTAAGGAAATAATTCAGATTAAGTGATCATAAGGGTTGAGAAAGCCCAGATCCAATAGGATTACTGTATTATCAGAAGAGACACCAGAGAGTTTGCTCTCTTTCGCTCAATACCATATGAGGGTGCAGTGAAAAATCAGGCATCTGCAAGCCAGGAAGAGAGACCTCACCAGAAACCGACCCTGCTGCTCCTGCTGCTAAGTCGCCTCAGTCATGTCCGACTCTGTGCAACCCCATAGACAGCAGCCCACCAGGCTCCCCCGTCCCTGGGATTCTCCAAGCAAGAACACTGGAGCGGGTTGCCATTTCCTTCTCCAATGCATGAAAGTGAAAAGTGAAAGTGAAGTCGCTCAGTTGCACCTTAATCTTGGACTTCTGGCCTCCAGGACTGTGAGAAAATTAATTTGTTGTTTAAGCCACCCAGTCTATGGTATATTGTTATGGCAGCCCTAGCAAACTAATGCAAACTCTATTTTCTTTATTTTGTTAAGTTTATTGACCAGAACCAGTACAAGTTAAGTAACAGGATATTTTCTCATTTCAGATTTGAGGGAGAATGTTTGCCCATTAGTGCTCTTTTTGGGCTGAAAAGAATATAATCATATTAAGTAAGGAAATTTGTTTCTATTTTTATTGCATTCTCCCACATTTTTGTGGTATTTATTTGAAATTTGACAAACATTGACTTGTCAAGTACCTGATCAGTAGAATGGGTTCTTTGATCATTATAAAGTTCAAGAGGAGTCTGCCAGGTAGGGATGTATCCCCATGTCACAGGGTTCAGTTGCTGGCTAGAAAATCCTATGGCTCAATGGTGGTCTCCATGTTCTGGGATAGGTGTACCAGGGGCACTCCCTTCCTTTCATATACGAGGGCATTCCTAATTGGGATGCCAAAGGGGAGATGGATTCATCAAACTCTCCTTCAAGATCTTAAAAGCTATGTAGTCCAATTCTTTTTATAAAATTGGGTTGGGTTTTTAGTATTTAGTAAAAACATACAGCGGTTTGGCTGCAGGAGGAATGGCAACCCACTCCAATATTCTTGCCTGGAAAATCCTGTGGACAGAAGAACCTGGTGTGCCCATGGGGTCACAAAGAATCAGACATGACTGAGAGACTGAGCGTGCGCATGCACACACACACACAAGTTGACTATAAAAAAGAAATCTGGAATCTAATTTCAGCAACTAGCCTGAGAAACCTTGCAGTTGGTACTTAGTTTGGGGTTTGGGGAAACTTAGGAAACCACGAAGTCTACCTGGATCTAGGTGTAGCCTTTGTTCCAGTTTCAGATGCCCTAAATATCAGACCTGGATTTGGGAAAACTGCCGTTTTTCTTTGGCGACCTTATGTCCTTTTAGGGCTAAAAGCTTTAGCAGGTGTATGCTGTCTTCCTGTGAGGAGGCTTGAGGAGAGCAAAGAAGCAAATCACCCACATATTGCAACAAAATAGAACATCTAGGGAACTTTATATTATCCAGACCAGCCTTCAGAGTTTGTGAGAAATTGGAAGGACTCTCAATACAGCAGTGAAGAACTGCTGTCCAAGTGAATTGTTTTTCTTCCCAAGTGAAGGCAAAAAGGTATTGGCTAGCTTTATCGACCGGAATACTAAAGAATGCACTGCATAAATCAATTACAGAAAATAATTTGCTTCCATTGAGGGTTAAAACAACAAGGCGTTGAGGGATAACAATGCTTATTTCTTGAAGGTCTTGGATAACCTACACTCTAGTTTTTATTGTTTTTTTTCACTGGTAAAATAGTAGTATTACAGGGACGAGTACAAGGGATAATGAGGCCTTGAGCTTTGTAATCCTCTATTATAGATTTTATGCCTTGAAGTGCTTCTTTACTTGTAGGATATTGGTTAGTTTTGGGAAGTGGTTTTGAGGAATCTATTTGAATCGTGATGGGGAGTGCCCTATGAATTTTACCGGTTTCAGCTGGAGATTTTGCCCATAATATCAGTTGGCGATAGCTGATTCAAAGGGAACAAATAGGCAGTGTTCTAGAATCAGTGCGAATACTGAGAGACAGAGCATATAAAGGACGTAAAAGATGTCAAAGAAGGTGAAAGCCGCTCAGTCATGTCCAACTCTGCAACCACATGTACTGTAGCCTGCCAGGCTCCTCTGTCCATGGAATTCTCCAGGCCAGAATACTGAAGTGGGTTGCCATGCCCTTCTCCAGTTTACAACCTAGGGATCAAACCCAGGTGTCCCACATTGCAGGCAGATTCTTTACCATCTGAACCTGCTTGGTTACTTTGATGACTACTGTCAAATTCTAGAATTATTTCCCCCTTTGGAAGAAAAAAATTCCAGCATGATACTTCTCTAAGAAGCCTTAGCCTAATAAATGGTTAGGAAAACAGGAAACAAGGAGAAAAGGGTCTGCAGCCCCTAAGCAAACGTTTCAGAAACAGGAATCTCTTGAGATTCATTAGAGATCCCCAGCAGAATTGTTTCTGGATTGATAGGGAATGATTGCCAAGATATTCAGGTAATTAAAAATAATAAAATAGAAGAAGTAGGGTGCTTTTGTATAAAGTATGCTTTGTGTAGAAATAAGAAAAATAAAGAATGTATAAACACACATATATATACATATATACACACATAAATATATAAGTTTAACTGCTTATAAATGCATATAATGTCTCTGGCAATATTTATCAGAAAATAATAGCACTAGGTGTTCCAAAAGAGAACTGTGTGACTGGGAGAAGGGGTATGAAAGAACATTTTTACCTTTTTGTATCATTGGATTTTTTTTTTTTCGGGGGCACATTTTCCAGTTTTATTTTTGTCAGCAATATTCTCCTTCCATAATTGCTATAGGAACACCAAATCCCCTTTCATCCTTTTGAATTATAAAAAGATGTATTACTGGAATCTTGAACCACATGATATATTTAAAAATTTTAAGTTAAATAAATGAAAAAATAATTTATTTCTGATTTTTAGAAATATGAAATTGAAATGAGCCTTACCAAGAAATACAGCATAGTTTTTATTTTTCTAAATATGTATTCCAAATTTCCTTTCAGTCATATGAGAAGAGATTGTTAAACAAACAAACAAAAACCATAAAGGGAGCGAGGAACCACAGAAGAATAGATAGATTGTAGAGATGAAACTAGGAGCTAGGGACCTCTCCACAGGGAAAGAGAACCAGAGAAAGCTGGCACAGCAGGAAGACATTCAGACAGTTGGTAAGTTTTAGGGTGAGAATAGTCAGGTGAAACATTCTTGCAACACTTTGCTGTCCAGTGGAAACACAGTACACTCTCTTGTTCCACTGGCCTTTGAAATTAGGGTGTATGAATAACAAGTTCATTTTTCCATTGAAAACTACAGGTTTTCTCCTGTGTGAAAGGAATTAACAAAGGTCAGAGAAATTCACTCAGGAACTTAGAGTCCCTTTGACATTCAAAATCAGTCTGATTGCTTCATCATTGCCTTTTGAGAGTTTGGGTTAGCTTATTTAATAATGTCAGGAGGTTATATTTGAAAGCAGTGTTTTATTTCACCTTTCAAGCTTCCCTGAACCACAAATAAATATAGTTTATGATACTAAACATGATTTTGCTATTATTTCTAATTTTTCCATTAATACCTCAAACTCAGAGGAGACACTCAGAAAAGAAAGCGCAGCGGCAGCTCAGGGAGGAAAGGTTTCTGCGTCTGGCTATAGTATTCTGGCTTGAGCAATTCCAACCCATGGTACACTAGTGTAAGGCAGGGGGGAAGTGAAACTGGGGCCCAATCAACCTCTGAAGATTCCACCTCTGGTTTATAAAGTAATAGAAGTTTAATCTTTCCAGAGACCCCATTACCTCTGTTGCCACCTGCTGGTAAACTTAAGCCTCTTTTAAGCCAGTTAGTGGCTTTCCCATGCCTAACAAGCACTTTTGGGAGCAGGGAGATAGGTTTGCAGCCGAAGAACTTTTGCTGCTTCAGAGTGGAGAGGCTGGGTCACACCAAGTCAAGCGCTTGTGTCTAGGGGACAGCAAATGACAGAGACTGCACCCGTGTAAGGAGTTAGCTTCCTCTGGCAGTAGCTCCTGCATCGCCAGTTCTTTAAGTCTGTCAGCTCTCTTAAATTCATCTAAAAAACCAGCACCTCCTGCACCCCTAAAGAGACCAGTTTTAAAAGATATTCAGTGGTTTTAAGCTGTATTTAAAAACTTTTTTAATCCCAACACCTATGAAGGCACTGCCTCGCTTTGTCCTGGGGATGAAGCCAACACTGACAGAGACTCTTTCATTCATTCTATATGCAGACCTTCTTGTGCTCCTCCCATTCACATACTTCACCCTTCCGCTCCTTCAAAACCTGCATTTCATACTCAGTACCTACATGCTTAGACACAGGGCACTCAGACATACACAGCATGGTTAACATAAGCATCAGTGAACAGCTCGCACATGTTCTGATGTTTGTGGTAGCATAAAATCCTCACTCTATCTGGAATCTTAATCCATAGAAGAAAACGTATGACATAGTTTTCTATGGTGTCACCTGATGACACTAATTGATCACAATGTTTGTTGCCTCTAAATTACTGTAAAATTCTGAAGTGACTTTTGCTTGTTGTTGTTCGCTTGTTAAGTCACGTCTGACGCTTCAGCCTCATGGTCTGGGGCTTGCCAGGCTTCCCTTTCCTTCACTGTCTCCTGGAATTTTCTCAGGTTCGTGTCCATTGAGTTAGTGATGGTGTCTAGCCATCTCATCCTCTGCCACACTCTTCTCCTTTTGCCTTCCATCTTTCCCAGGACATTTGGCTTGTTTCAAGTTTTTGGTGATGATGACTACAGTGGCTATAAACATGCATATACACATTTTTATGTGAAAATGTTTTCATTTCACTTGGGTGAATATCCAGGAATGGAATTCTTGGATCATATGGTTTGTGCATATTTAACTAAAAAAAAAAAAAACTGGCAAACTTTCTGCATTCTTACCTGCAATGCCTAGAGTCCAAGTTGCTCTGCATTCTTGTCAGCACATGGCATTGTCAGGGTTTTCTTCTTATAGCCATTACAATCAGTGGTAACTTATCTGGTTTTAATCAGCATTTCCTTAATGATTAGTGCTGTTGACAATTTTTTATGTGCTCCCTTGTCATCCAGATATCCTCTTGGTGAAGTACCTGTTCAATGATCTTACCCATTTTTTTTTTTCCATTAGGTTATTTGTTTTCTGTTGTGTTTTAAGAGTTCTAAGATCTTCTGGTTGTTTTGAGGAAGTAGTTCTTGAATCATCAAAAAAAGGTAAACATTTAGGGTCTTTTATTTTAAGGGTATTTTATTCTATTCACTTCTTGATTATTTACATATGCCATACACAGTCAGGTCTATAAACTAAACTTTTCCATTACCTGAAACTGAGTATCTTGAATGATGAGGAATTCCCTCAGGAGGCCCAGAGGGAAATCTGGTGCGCTGCCCTCATGGAACTTGAGAAAGGGCCACTGACTGTGGTGAGTTCAGCAAAGTCCAGGGTTTAGCCTTAAGCTTTAAAGATTCAGCCAGTGTCCCAAGAGCAGATCCCACTGAGGACACTTATTCCTGTTCACAAAGGTCTAAAGAAACCAACATGCAAGGCCAGAGTGGCAGGTAGCTCACCGAGGTAGCCTTCCTCTCCTGTAGACCTACATTATAGCCATAAGCTTCCTTGGTGACCTTGGAGTTGGAGTAAGGAAAATTTAGCTATATCAATGTTTATGATGACCTTTCCAGTGGCCCATGGTGAAAAAATAAGCATAGTTTAATTTTCTTAATTGATTCAATTTAAAGAGCTGTCTTTTATTCTGAGGCTATGTTTTCCACAGCTTTGCCACATTCTGTATAAACTAATTTCCTTAACACACAGTGATGGCTTGCTAGCTTAGCAGACACTCAGAAAGTGAAGAGCTGTCCTCTGCTCTAACATCACCCTTATCTACTGAATTTCTGAAACCTTGGGAGGTACTTCCCAACCTGACCCTTAGCTTCCAATTTCATGTCAATACACTTTCCTATGTGATTGCTTTCCAGATAAACCAGTCTGCTTACAATTCTCAGGGTATGAGACCGTTTTCTTTGCCTGTCCATACTTGCTGTTCAGTTCCCCCTCTGCCTCTCTTTCTTGATGTCTTTTGAGCCAGCAGTAAAGGTTAGGTTCTTTGGATTTCTACAGCACCTACCTTCGATAGCATTCCTGCATTATCTTTCACTGTGGGTGATTTGTTTGCTTTAGTGCATGATCAGATAGTACCCCCATCAAATGGCAAGCTTCTGAAAGGGGAAGAATAATTTCCATCTTTTAGAAATAATAGCACATCTCACAGCAAATCACACTGCTTCTCACAGACAGTGCTCAATAAAGGTTTGTCAAATGAATGAAGAATGAAATGAATATATGAAAAACTGTATATTCTCTATATTTAAATTCTTGCAACAGACTTCCTCTTTTCACCCATGGTTACCTAAGTATTTTGATACTTGAGAGCCCCTCATATATTAATACACTCCTCCTATATAAATATACAGATCAAGGGCTCCCTTAGGCTCTCTCCTCAGATGTGTGAGTCTGTGAGTGTAGCCTGCACATCCAGCGTGCCCAGGCAGATGGAAAAACAAGCAGGCACTCCCAAGCAGGGAAGTCATTTGCAGCTCCTCCCATTACTACTGGCTGAGTCTCCTTATTTAAAACAAACAGAGAGCGGGAAGCAACAATTCAGGTGGTGACTATTAGCAAGTTCATTTATCAAAACACAGACCTAGTCTTTAAACATAAAGCAACAAACTCTGAAAGTCCACTTCTGACCTTTAGCATCTTTGCAGCCAGAGCCTCCCCTAGCATCTCCCTTTAGGACCCTGAGGGGTCATGTCAATGGCCATGTGGGTCAATACCACATGGAGGCTATTTTCAGATTTTACTTTGCTGAGAGCACTTTCATTAATCTCAAAAAGACTTTTCTCTCTTTTCTTCCTATCCCACAGGCCAATGACTCCCTTCAAAGGTGGTCCATTTTCCACTCAGTCTGTGTCTAGTTAAGGGAGTTTCTGAGGGTTGCAGAAAAAGTGGTCCTGAAGTTTAGATCACAGTTCAGATCTCAACCCTCTCAGGGACGAGAGGGCTACAGTAGAGCCAGCACAAATGCCTAAAGGAGGAAGTTGGAATATGACCCAGCCCACGAGATGTGGTTCATTTCATTTCTGATGTCCACTGAGTGGTCCTGTAAGCTGGGCTGCTCAAGTGTGGCACTATCCAAGCTGAGGGAAGGAAGTATAGTTAAACCCTTTTAATCTGTGATGCTTGTGAGTCATCACTGTGGGCATCATCGTGGGCATCAAGCCTCACTGTGCTGCAGAGAGAAAAGGGACGGAAAACAGAAGAGAGTTTATGGCGGCCACAGGCCATAGCCTGGCAGTGTTTTTGTTTTTTATTATTTTTATTTTTAAATAAATGTAAATTTATTTATTTTAATTGGAGGTTAATTACTTTACAATATTATATTAGTTTTGCCATACATCAACATGAATCCGCCACAGGTATACACGTGTTCCCCATCCTGAACCCCCCTCCCTCCTCCCTCCCTGTACCATCCCTCTTGGTGGTAGCTGCTCCATCAGCTTGGGTTGCTAAATGATACAAAAAGCAAAGATCCCTGCTAACTTGTAATGGATATGTGGCTTAAGTGAAAACTTTGTTGTTTTAAGCTACTAAGATTTTGGAGTTGTTTGCTACTTATAGCATAACTGAATCTACCCTGACTAATACAACCATGCTGCAAACTATAGATGATACAAAGCAGTGCCTGGACTTTAGTTTAATAGCTGTCAACAGACTATCCCCATGACTATCACCAGTGTGGCGAGAGAGAGGAAGCCAGAGGGAGCGGAACTGAAAGAAAGTTGGGGGAGGGAGACAGAGAGAAAGAAAGGTGAGGAAGAGAGTGAGAGAGAGCACAGAACTTTCAGGAAACTACCCCTTTTACTTTGAAGAAACATCATCAAGGAACCACGAGAACTAAGACTGTCAGTGTTTACAGTGCTCACTAAGATGACTGGCGGTAAATACTTGTCAAGTTCATAATATCTTGGATTACCATTTTATGAATAATAGAATCTGTAGGGATGCCTGTTTGGGGAACATTTCACTTGGTTTTACAATTTACTTTAGTAGTAAAGTCGCAAAGTCGTGTCCGACTCTTGCGACGCCATGGACTGTAGCCCGCCAGGCTCCTCTGTCCATGGGATTCTCCAGGCAAGAATACTGCAGGGGGTTGCCATTTCCTTCTCCAGGGGATCTTCCCGACCTAGGAATCGAACCCGGGTCTCCTGCATTGCAGCCAGATTCTTACTGACTGAGCTATAGCTGAAATTAATACAACAGTCCTTGTTGGCTTTTTGAATGAGGCTAGTTTATTTCCTAGATTTTTTTCGCTCACTAGTCCAAAGTATCTAGGCCTGGGTCTCTCATGATACCAGGATAGGTACATTTTTTTTTTTTTTTTATTTACCACATCCTTGTGCTTTAAAAAGGAGTGTCAAAACTCATTCACATTCAAATGAGTTTTCATTCTTTAACCTCTTTAAAATAAGTAAATATACCAGCTCAAACTTGAGCTTACTCTGAATATCTTTGTTCCTTTCATGGAGGGGGCACAGCGCTATGTGTGGGAGTGGGTGGGGATGACTCACTCTGGAAAGCAGCCCTGCAGCCCTCAGTCAGGAGAACAGCCAGACTCCACAGGAGGAAAGAGTGGGAGGGCAGGAGAAGGAAGAAGAAGGCAAGCAGGGTTCACAGTGCAGAAAAACAGCCTGTGCTTACAGGAAGGACTGCAAGGTTACACGCCTCTCCAGGCAATTCCTAATGTTCCTTCTCCTTCTTGCCAGTCATTATCCCGTAACTTATTCCAGGAACCACTTGCCAAGAAGCCAGTGTTTCTGTCTTCACTAGACTATAAGTTCCTGGAAGGTATGCACCCTGTCTTGTTCATCTTACACCCACACTTTGTACTGTGCACGTTGGAGGTTACTAGTAGATGTTTGCTAATGAGTGAGACTTGAGGAGCTGGGACCATCATGAAAGCTACAACCAGTAAACTGACCCAGAGAGAGGAGAATTAAACTTCTGCCCTCTGCCCTGCTGTAGGGTCCAGGCTGCTAACTTTTTAGTTCACACATATTCATTTGCAGCTGCTTTTCCATCTCTTATTTGATTCTACTGCTGTTCCAAAAGTTGCTATTAAGGGACTCAGCCAACTCTTATTGCAATTCTTTATGTGCAGTGTGGGAAGAATGTCTCGAGCCAGCTTCACTGAAGAGGTCAAGGTGAACGCCTAAGTCAGAGGAGGGATGGTATGGAATACACCATTCAGCATCCATCTCTGTGCCCCAGGAGCTGTCACTTGGGAGAGTTTGTTCCTACCAACAGATCACAGGTTAGAAGACATTGGAGGGCCTAGAGGCCACAAAAGGTGTCTTCTAGGACTGTAGAAATACGGTTTGCTCTAAGAGTTAAACTACTAAAATCCATACACAATGGATGTGATTGTGATAGCTGTGGAAGTAAGCCAGGATATCATCCCTAAATACGTGAGACAAATGCTTGGGATACTTAAGATGCCAATCAAGTGAACTATGAGGAAATTCAGGGAAGCAGATAGTAGGACAGTACTCAGAACCCAGCCAACTGAAAGCACACTCTTTGAAGAACCCCTCTGAACAGAATGCATCTCTCTGGGGAGTAGGATGGGGAGGGAAAATGATTAGCTTTAAGAGTTAAGGGAAAGGAAGCTTGCACAGGCACTGGACAGTGGTTCTCCTGGCCCCTGACCTTGAGAGAGTGCCTAAAGCTTCTTCAAGGAGACACGATTTTGAAACTGAACTCATATGCCTCATTCCTAAGGAGTGTGCTGATCAGGCCAAAGGGAATGACCTGTAATCTTTATCAGTTGTATTTATTAACAAATAATTAACAAACTGGCATCGTGTTTGCATGTGTGTGCATGTGTGCGTGTGCATGTGTGTGTATATCTGGATGCACACAGGGTTTGTGTGTCAGCTTCTAGGGGTGTGGAATGCCACTCTAATGATGCCAGAAGAGAAGTCTGAAGGGGCCATACTTAACCTGTGAGCAGACCCTTCACAGGGAACTAGAGAAGAGGGCTTCGTGGAGCTCCTTGGCCCCGAAAATCCCCTGTTCTTGGGATATGCCTGCAATTGTCCAATTATTATGAAGTCATACCCAGACTGGAAAGTAGTGAAGGGGGGGAATGGATTTGCTCCCAAGTAGGAGATGCTACTCAGGGGAAACATCAAAGGGTAGGGCAGAGATCAAGATATCGCGATGGAATGACAAGGCCCACCAAATTCATACGTAAAAGCAAACCACTAGTAGGGAGAGGAGTACAGGAAAGGAAAATAGATGAACAGAAACATCTCCATGGTTTTCCTACAATCAGTTGTGGTCACAGATATCATATTTTTAAGGAAGAAACCATGTCAGTCACCTACTGGTCATAACAATGATTTTTAACCTCACATCCTTTACCTATTCCTTATGGAAAAATAACTGAACACAATAAGCTACATTCTTTGCTTGCAGAATTCTTTTCATTTTCCTACTAGACTTTTCAGCCAAAAATATTTGCTCTAAAGCTATTTAGCAAATATCTTAATTGAAGACCCCACAAAAGACTGTTCCAGTCCCCTTTTAAAGACAATGCCCATAAGTTGAAATGCTACTACTATATACTCATGTTTGCAAACTTGCCTTCAAAAAGATGCAACTTATGATAGCATAGGGCAGCAGAAGGTCAAATTAAAAGAATGAGTACAAAATAAAACAAAACCAAAACAAGTAATCATTTAATTGTGTGAGTCATCCTAATGATATAATCTCCCAGATACTTTAGCAGCTGACAAAGACAGTGTGGCATTTAGATTAGCATGGAGAAGGGTAGTGTCATGTCCCTACTTCCAAGAAAGTTACTGGTTGTGTGGCATCCTAATTGTCCATCCTCCTTCTGGCACTTATCTATGGAAGGGTGGTGGCAATCTGCTCTTTCTCACCACCATCCATTCAGGGTCAAGGATCCTGCCTGTGGAAGAAGCTGGCCCAGATGATTGCAGCAGCACACTGTAGGCATAATAAGCAGACATAAGAAATACAACCTCAGTTTCCCACTTATAAAATGGGACTATGCATATTCCCAACTTACTTCACTAGAAGATGCTGGAATATTTTTAAATGCCTAGCTAAGGGTTCTATGGAAAGGCATGGCATAAAGTATATAACTGCCATAATGTGTTAAGAAATGTAAATTACTTCAGGACCCTAAAAGTTTTCATACAGAAGTCCATGCATGAGTTTTATTTTGAGCCTCATCAAAGTGCTTCTTGGTTATTCAGTGTGACAAGGATCTCAATTTTATAAAATTAAGCTATACGTGCTCCTAGAACCTGGTCTAAAAGGTAGTGTTAAAATGAGGCTCTGATATCAGTTACCACCTAATTCTCAGGTGCATTATCTTTGCTTCTTTGTCTTCCCCTTTCCTTCTGGAAACCTGTAATCCCACTGTGTATGTGTGTGTGTGTGTGTGTGCATGCACGTGCACTGGGGGAGCTGGTGGGCTCATGTCTCAGGGAGCACACAGAAGCTGTGCCTGGATTGCAAAATAAGGCTGTGATTTCCTTTGTTCCTACTGCTGGAGCCTCCTTGGCTGATTAAGTCTGAGGCTTCTCCCAGGTTTTGTTGGTCCATGAATGGAGCCTCTTCAGTGCTCACTGGAGTGCAATACCATTGATACTTCTGCTTGCCTCCCTTCCTCTCCCAGCCCACTGAGCTGATGGATTAATCCTGCTGCTTACTTGGAAGGCTCACAGGCAGAAATGCAAGCTGAGGTAGAAGACAAGGACTAAGGTTGGAAGGAACCATGGAGACCTTCTTTCTAGAGTCTGAACTTGTCATTTTGCTTAATTGGGCTTGATTGAGGCCCAGCGCAGAGCAATTAGAGGCCTGGCCCAAGTTCCATAGCAGCAGGTTAGGGAGAGCCTTAACCTTCAAGCCTTAACCTTCCCAGCCTTCTTACCAAAGGCACTTTTCAGAAGGAAGCCTACAAGAGCTCTGGTTCTCTTGCTATAGAACAATACACTGGATCTAGACACAGAACAATAATACCCCATCTACACACATCCTTCACATTCTCACAGCCAAGTGAGGGATCTGGTGACTAAAATCACAGATCTTTGTTGGGAGTGATGAAGTGTGGGTCTACAGTACTGTCTAATAAGAGTCAAAAGCTGCCTTGTGTTAGCTACTGATTTGTCTGTAATTTCTGTTTTCCTGTCATATCCCTCAGTCGCACATACATGCCCCAAACCCTTGAGTCGACAGGTTATCTATCCCCAGAGTCCTTGTGAGAGACTGGTTTCTGACAATTTTCCTCTTTAAAGATAAATCGTTATAGCATTTACTGCTTCCTGACATACTGTATGTTTATCTGTTTGACTGTCTCCTGTCACTAAAATGTATGCATTCTTCAGGCAAGGACTTAATTTTGTTCACAAATATATCCACCCCTAGCACCTGTAATGCTGTCTACATCACAGTAAACACTCAAAAATATTTTTTGTGGAATGAATGAATAAAGGAATAAATGAAAACTCCCTTCCTTTGCACAACACTAGAAGGGAAAAACGAAGTGTACCCTTGGCTAGGATGGGAGTGAATAGCCTTGCACCTTCTTTCTTCTGGGTTCTCAGCCCCTCCCCAAACCCCCTTTCCCACACCATGCCCCCAGAATTCCAATCACTGTCCCCTGCTTTGTTTCCTTCTCAAAATAATCTGATTCTTTTCATTCACAACAGATTACAAACAGCTGATAGCCATTTAAAAGTAAAACCTTCCAGGGAATGTTTTAGAAAAATTCTAACCTTAAGTTGAATGGATAAGTTCCTAATGATGGAATCACAGGTATTGGCCAAGAAGTAGTAGGCCTTCATAGAGCCTGGTATAATCCAGCATTTTCACAGCCTTGGGACGCTACTGACCATGAAAACAGAATTCCTAAGAAACTTTGGAATTGATCATTAAACGCTGGTCAGAGAGTAGCCAAATCTTATCTGCAAATAGAGAGTGTCAGGATTTGAGAAAAATTGGTTATTTGTATGGTGGTATTCCCAGTGTAAATGAGCAAAACATTTAAAAATGCAATTTGGCAATATATAGTGAGAGCCAACAAATAATTAAACCATTTAATTCAGACATTTTACTTCTGTGAATTCATTCTAAAAAAGGCAAAAATAAGAGAAAGGCTTTATGTGCAAAGAGTACATTGCCACGTTGTTTCTAGCAGTTAAAATTTGGGAAGAACCCTAAAGGACAAATAGCAAAGAGGAAAAACACAATGTAAACTACACAACAAGAGATCTGAGTTGCCCTGCACTGGATCTATTTACTAGGTGTGAGAACTTGGGTAAATTATTTAGTATCTCCAAGCTTCAGTTTCCTTGTCTGTAAAATTCCTCCTCTATAATAACAGTGCCTAATTCGTGGAGCTGCAAGGATTAAGTGAAATCATTGCAGATAAAGTACTTAGCACAGTGCCATAATTTTCACTTAGCACAAGCATATAGTTATTACTTTATTATTATTATTTCAATAGATGCTATTATATCTTTGTGGAATGAATTAGTGAACCAGAACACCTAAATCTCCCAACATTCTAGATAAATGAATATTACAGAAATCATATTGATGCCTGAGGCCTCATTATGAGTACACATCTTCTTATTGATATGGGTTTGGGATTTGTTGATTCCAAACAGACAGGACTTGAGGGTATCTTTGCTCAGAGGTTGCCTCACATTTTCACCCCCAATTAACCAAAAATAACTTGGCTTTGAAGAGCAGGGCAGATAATCTTTTTCAACTGTTTCGCCTGGGTAAATTCTCTGGAGGGAGGAGAATTGTGGGTGGAATGGGGAAAGAAAGAGGTGGAAGGGGTCTAATTAAGGAGGCGGCTTCTTCCCTGCCTTTCCAGCTGTTTCTGAACTCGTCTTTAACCACGGAACCCCTCACAAAGATTTTACCCCCTCCCCTTCCCCCCTCGTCTTGACTCCCAGCTCAGTTCTCACATCTGATGTTACTACTGGTCTGTGCAGATCTGGAATCCCTCAAAGAGCAGGGGATGCCTGATTGGGGAAACTCTGAGAGTCATCATTAATAAGTGCTCTGGAATTGGACCTTGAAAAATAATAACAAATGTATTGGCTCAATCTACACAGCCTTATCCTTTTTTTCCCACCCCTGGGGCCCTGGCTCCTTTATTTACCTACCGCAGATTAGACTCTAAATCTGGGATTTTTCTCTTTTTAACTGTTCATGGGATAGTAATTTGATCTTCTTGGCTTCTTGTCTATTTATTGTTGGAGAAGTGTGTGTGTGTGTGCACGTACACACGTGTGCATGCATGTGATTATATTTACAGTAAAGGTTCTAGGGCTGCCCCCTGGTGCTTGTGAATTTATGTCCATGGATAAGTTGGGGTACACATTTCTTGGGTATAGCTTATAAATATTAAACATTAAATCTCTGTTGACATTTGTATAACTGAGTATTTGGACATATTTGTATCAACTTTTATGTTAGCCAAAAAGAGCTGCCTGCCAAGAAAAGTATGTTTCCTACTTAAGGAGTTCTAGAATGATATAACACCCCAAATGAATGAAAGAGAAAGTGGTGCTATACAAGGACTGCAGTTATACAAGGAGTGCATACCCTTTCTAGATTATTTAAGAAAGCAGGCGGGACCACATTATGGTTTTCATGGGCCTTTTGTGTGCCCCTTTCTCCACTAATAGTATTAAAAATGATCGTTTATAACTTCTTTGAATATAATAAATTAGATTTGTTTTTCTCTTCTGATTTCATGACAAATTAAAACATTTCTGCAGGTCCTTAGAAGGACTGTGGATTCCCTGTGCCTGCCGTGCCTGGTGGGTATCAGCCTGGATCTGGGATCTGGCCGAGAGAAAGGACTGTGGTGAAGGGGGCCAAAGTCCTTCCCACAAAAGCCGCACCACTTAGCCTTCCATCTCCAGTGTCTGAGAGCTTAGGGGCTTCTCATGTAAAATACTTGCTATCAGTAGTAAGGAAGTGCACTGTGGTGGTTTGTGCCATCCATCAGACCTAGAGGTGAATTCCAGCTCTACCACTTGGGAGCTCTGTGACCTTGGGCAGTCATTTCATGTCTCTGAGCCTCAGTTTCCTCATCTATAGGATGTGGGAAATAATGCATCCCTCATGGTGTTGTGAGAATTTAAGGAGATGACCGATGTAAATTGCCTTAACCCAGTGTCTGGCACTCTGGGGAGACATGCACTCCATGAACAGCTGTTACCATTTGCATCTCTGTTTGGGGGCTTTTGTGCACTATGCCTTTAGTCACCTGGCTCCAAGTGCAATGAAATCATGGGTAGACATGCATCCAGATGGGCAAGAGTCAGGTGTTCCTAGCAGACAAACCCGCTTGATGCTGAAAGACACATTGACTGGTTCTTTATGGATCCAACAGGCACGTCCCTGTGCGAAGTGTCTCAACATTTCCTGCTGAACCTATACCCATCCCTTAGCTCCAATGTGCCATAGTCTGGTTATTGGTAGCTCAAGGCACCTACGTTAGAGGCTCCAGTCTTCCCAGAACCCACCTAGCCCACCAGCAAGTTTTCATTCTTCAGACTCTTCTTTCTTTTGTTCCTTTCCACTCTCAACTTAAGGTTTTCCACATGGGTCACTGCCCTCTCCAAATCTAAGTTTCTTGTTTTTTCATGTACTTCATTGTTCTAGTTCATCCCTGCCTCCCTCCACATATCCTAAAATTAACAGCTATCTTAAAAAAAAAAAAAATTTATCCTATGCTGCACATAGTCTTCCAAGCAATACTACAAGGTAATGATGATAATCTTCATTTTTACAGATGAGGAAACTGAAGCTCAGAACAGTTAAGTGACTTCACCAAAATCAGCCTAAAAGGATTTGAATCTCTGTCTTTCTGATGCTGAAGGCTTACTGTGCTTTTCCCATTAGTTAGCACCATAATTCTTTATCTGCAATTTCCACATCTGAAAAGGAGTTCTAAAAATCACAAAATGTTTTGTCTCAAAACTCCTTCTGTCAAAGCCCTGACGTGAACCAATGAGGCTGGTTATAACATGGACTTATCTCAGTTAGTGAGTTCAGTGAACTCCAGACTTCCCTGGTCACTGCTTTTCCCACTATAATGTTCTATTACTTAATGTTAAAAAAAAAAAAAAAAGAAAGAAAGCAATAAGCCCCAGACTTGAGTACTCCCCTTACCTAGTAGAAAAACTTGAGTGGGAAGGTTTTTTTCAGAGAAACCCTTACCAGCTCAAGTGGCGCAGGGCCCCACGTGTCCTAGCAATGACCCTGTAGAGTGAGAGAACACAAGCACATTGGAACTCTGAACTCTAATCCTGCAGCTAAGCCAGAACAATGTTCCATGTGGGCTTATACTGAATTTCCCATCCAGGTCCCAGGAGAGCTGATCCAAACTGGCCTAGCAGCTCTTCCCAAAAAGCAGAACTTGGGCCAGAGCAAAGTAAAATAAATCTCCCAACTTGGCCATCGAAGGGAGAAGATTGAATCCTGCTGCTGACAAAGAGGCTCACTGGGACAAGAGCAAAACAGCCAGCCAGTGTCCTTTGTTTAGGAAAACAAGCTGTTTGAATTACACATGAGCATCTAGTTAAATATCCCTCGGTAAGATTCCTACCCTGCCCTTTACAACCCCGGGATAGACAGAGGTATACTGGGTATTCACAATGGAACGATACAGACTCAGGAGACAGGAGATACCAGCTCAGAGGACGAGAGACTAGGACCCGAGACATCTCATCCCAGAGCTTCTCTCTGTAGCAAGTGGTTCACTTCATCTCTTTCTTCCTGAAAACTCAGTCCAAACTATAGCCTCCCCAGGTCTCTGGGATTTGGAAACCTGACAAGAATGTGACATGGGGAGGGGCTGAGAGGTTTAAATGTGGAGATTGCTGGCGGAAAGCAACTGTCCATCTATGAGGCTCAAGAAGGGCTGGTCTTCCTGAGGGAGCTGTCAGAAGTGAATCCTAGTGAGGCTGGTCTACATGCACATGCTCTGACAGTCCTCTCAGGGAGAGTCTGGAAGCCAGGGGAGTCTCCAGAACCTCACTGGGCACAGAGAAAAATAAGTGGGAAGTGACCAGTCAGCCATAAAAGCTCTCTAAGTGACCCCCAACTTCATGTCAGTTCTCCATCCTCATTCAGTAAATGCCTGAGGAGGGACCTTTGGCTTCTCCTAGTTTGAGTGATATCATTTCCATATTTGGACTCTGCCTTAGAAATAATGTGACCCACCCTTCACTAGAACAGGGGAAATAATGCTGTTCAGACTGGAACAAAGTCTAGTCTAACATACTCTTGGACTTTGCAAAAGTACACTGTGTACCTTGTCTTCTATTTCTGGGCATTGTTTTAGTCAAGGGTGCAGGGAGATTGGGAGAGGAGATTCGTATGAAAGGATTATTACATTGAGTATGGGTGCTGGGTTATTCCTTACATGCTTTCAATACTTAATGAAAAAAAGGTACAAAGAACAGTCTGTTATTTCCAACATCTTGAAGCCCACAGACACACACACCTGGATGCCATTGGAGGCAATTGCTAGTGACAGACAAAAGGGTATTCACAGTTGGAGAACTGTAGATTTGGAAAGAGCCCTGGACATCATCAAACACTACTCCTTTAAATAAGAAATGAGAACACTGATGTCCAAAGACAGTGAGGGGCATTCTTAAATGACTGAAGAAATGCTGATCAAAAAACCACATGATTTTTCCACGTGGCCACAGAGGCATCTTGGTATAGTCCAGTCAGTCTGGTACCCCTAGCTACATTTACTTCTTGGTCAAGGGAGGAGGATCCACTCATGCTAAGCTTCCTTTTCTTAAATGTAAAATGAGAAAGCTAGATAAGGCCAAGTTTTGGCAGAGATGTGGGCTCAGAGGACCCTCGTTTGCTGCTGATGAAATATGGATAGTGTAGCCATTCTGGAAAGCAATCTGGCTTTACTTGGTCAAATAAATATTTACAAACCTAATGACTCAACAATTTTATCCCCAGACATACTATCCCAATGATGTGCTTACAATATGTCATGGGGGATAGGCCCAAGGATGCTTGTTCTGGTGCTCTCTGTGATATCAGGGGCCTGGAGAGAGACAGAGTACAGTGGAGGCCCACCCTGGAGTACTGGGCAGCAAAAAGAAGCAACAAAACAGATGAGCACATGGCAACGTGCATGACCTTAAACTGGTACTCCAAGGGGGACAAAATAAGAAGTAGGGTGTAATATATAAATGATCATACTAAATGAAGCAAGCCAGACCAAGAATCATGAAGCAGGGAAGGGCCTCACAGATTATCTGGTCAGAAACTTCAGTCTGGGGTGCTTGAACAGGTGGAGGATAAAGACAAAAATAGTGGCTCTGAAAGCTTTTCTTCAATAACTTTTAAAATACATTTAACTTTCAACAAACTCCCTAACTGATGATGATGTCAGTTTTTAGCATTAAGAACTCACAAGGATTTGAGGCTCAGGTTGGTTGATGACATCACTGAAAAAATATAGGAATGGGGGCCTTGGTAGTGACAACTAAGGGACCCAAGATTGAGATCAAATCCCACTTTGGAGGCTTGGTAACTGAGATTCTCAGTGAATTGTGACAAGTTATAGAGAATGATTGGGTGGACTTTCCAGAAATTCTTAGAGCCTCTCAGTTCACATAAAACCTCTGAATGAATGACGATGTTGACGTTTGTTTACTTCAAGATTAGGTTTGAGTAAGTAGCATTTCCCTTTTCCCCATTTTTATTTTGTCCATGGTTGGATGCTGGAGAAAGAACTTGAAACAAAAGACAGTACTTGGCCGAAACCTTAGAGTGGGATGCAGACATGTATGGACGCATTCCCTCTTTAATTTATAGGGATGGAGCAGACAGCAGCTCCACACCTGAAATCCTGTTTGTCTAAGCAGCCTGCTACTGATGTGTTAAATGGTACTTAAGATTTAGGAGTTTCCTTTGCCAGTACTAAACAAGCCACTGAAATAAGCTCCACGCAAAGTCCTTTGAGAACTGTGCTGTGTAGAAGTTAACCACACTATCTCACAAAACTGAAGTGTCCATAGCAAACAGTAACTTCCAATACCAGGAAGACGTCTCTGTGTATATAGGTACTCTGCGTGGGGAGGTTGAAAAACAGGAGAATCTGTGGTTAGACTTTGCTCTACTTCAGCCCGTCTGGAAAATCATTTCTGCTCACTTGAATGCCCCTGACTGTCAGCAAAGATCAGATGTTTCATAAAAGCACCTAAAGGCTGACATACATTAAGATGGGGTAACACAGCCATTGATTTCCAAGAATTTCTTAGCAGCTGAATCTCGGTGGCTGGGACAATATGAAAAGGTTTGCTAAGAGAGTGAATCTTTGTGTTCAAGCACAAAACACACTTCACACAGTTCCTAGAGGAATGTTCCAGAGGAGGCTGTGCCCCTCCTACAATCACCTTATTCCTCTGAGATCTGACCATCCTTGGTGTACTTAGATTTCATGCGAACAAGTTTTCCAAGGAAAACTTGAAAAAGACTTTTAAAAGTAATCATTCTGTCTTTATGTTCTGAGAAGGAGCAAAGGGATGGGAAGAGGACCCAGTGTGAAGAGCAAATTGGAAGACAAGCTTGTGACTGTTTTTTCTCTAAGACTGAAGTTTACGTTTTTATATTTATTTTATTGAGATATTATTCACATACCACAACACTCACCACTTTAAAGTGTACAATTCAGCAATTTTAGTACATTCACAAGGCTGTACAACCAGCAGTGCTATCTAATTCTGGAACATTTCACCACCCTCACTCCCAGGGAAGAAACCCTGTAGCCTTTAGCAGTCACACAGGTCTGCCTCAACATGACTCATCCATCCATTCATTCAGCAAACACTGTGGAGCACTCAGCAAGTTCCAGGCACAGGATAATTTAATCCTACACTTTGCAGCAGCGGCACTCACAGCACAAAATGCCAAACGTTATCTTGGAGAGCCCAGTTTCTTCCAGGATGACAGTGAAGTCTTCAGGTACGAAGCTGTGCAGCTAGAGGTCAGGGAGGGCTGTAAAGGAGGAATTGTGACCTACAGAAGGTATGCAGAGGGGTTGCATGTTCTGCAGGAAGATTTGCTCTGATGCTTGGGTTCCTTTTAAACACCCACAGGCTCATAGCTTTTAGGAGTCCCTTGGACTACAAGGAGATCCAACCAGTTCATCCTAAAGGAAATCAGTCCTGAATATTCATTGGAAGGACGGATGCTGAAGCTGAAACTCCAATACTTTGGCCACCTGATACGACGAACTGACTCATCTGAAAAGCCCCTGATGCTGGGAAAGATTGAAGGCAGGAGAAGGGGACGACAGAGGATGAGATGGTTGGATGGCATCACGACTCAATGGACATGAGTTTGGTTAAACTCTGGGAGTTGGTGATGGACACGGTGACCTGGCGTGCTGCAGTCCATGGGGTCGCAGAGTTGGACATGACTGAGTGACTGGACTGAACCTCCCCAGAGGACACAATGGCTGGAGAACCACACCCTGCACGTTTCCAGACTCATCTGCCTCTTGCCCACATTTCCTGCTTAGTCTGCGTCCAGCTGAAAAACTTCTTTCCATCTTTGACAATTTCCATTTTATTTTCTCTCACTTAGTTTTCTCTCATGTCTTTTCCCAATTGTTTCTGCCTATAAATCTGCCTTGCTATCATCATCTTTTCTTTTTCTTCTCACTTCTCTTCTTTTTTACTGGTCTTTCCCCTCACACCTAAGGTATCTAGCAGGCTTGGCTAGAAGAATTGCCATAGAAGGGAATGTTTAGAGGTAAGAAAGAAATTATGTCTCATTATACTCATTCACCTTTAGAAAAAGTGTGACCTTGTTGGCCTCTCCTCTCCTGCAATGCCATTATTTACACTATCAGTATAAAATAATATACATTAAGCTCTTACTGTGAACCAGACACTATACTAAACTCCGCAGGATTTATCTTATTTAATTCTCACAGTAATCCAATAAGCTTGGTGCTGTTATGAGCTCTGCTTTACAGATTGGACACCTCAGCCTTGGAGTGGTTAAATCACTTGTTTAATATCATTAGCTAGTAAATAGTGAAAAGTCACCCAAAGTCAGCGCTGTCTGACTGCAGAGCCAAGCTGTGACTTTATAATGCCTTATTTACTTTCTGGGTTTCTCTCTCTCTCCTCCAGCCCACCTCCCACTTAAGCTAGCTCCCCCTCTTCTTGAAGTGAGCTTGCTTTACAATTGGCCTCTTGCCAGCTTTAGTGAACTAGGGGATCCTTGGCATGGGCTCAGCTCTGAGCTCCATGAAGCATTGTAACTGCTGGTTCTAGGGCAATAAAACCTTAACGGTCTCCAGAAAAGACGGCTGTAAATTCTTCTGAAGCCCCACTTTGGGTGTAAAGGTTCACGCCTTCCTTCCCCCTCCTTCTCTTTTCCCTTCACCCCACCCCCGTGAATTCCCCCGGGTTTCATGAAAGGGGCCATGCATGGAAACAAGGCACAGAAATCCCAGAAGCCTCCAGCTGCAGCCAAGGTTGTGTTTTGTCTAAGAAACATTCTTTAAAAAAAAAACAAAACCCAAAACTTTCAGAATCGATGTTGTTCAGCATCACAGACATATAGCTTATGCTTTGGGGAGCAATATAGAGAAAGAAAAGTGGCAGAAGGAAAGAGCCAAGGAGAACAACAGAAGGGAAACAAAGAATAATCCTAAACATGTAAGGATGCCCGGAAGAAAACTTTGAAAACAACATCCAACGAATTCTGAGATTTTTTTCCTCTCTTGATTATCTTAATATTGTTACCTGGCCCCTGACACTCCAGCTGTGGTTTTTCTGAAAAATTCATTTGGCTGTTTGGAACTGACTTGGGAAATAAATATCAGTGAAGGGCTGAGAGGGAATAAAAACTCATTTTTTCTTTCAGGGAGCAAGAGAACAGATTCCAGGAGCACCTAGGGGCTGATGCATGAAAAATAACAACAGGGCCCCCCTTTTTGAGTCTTCTTTATAGCTCAGCCTAATAACTGACTAGCTCACATTTAGAGAAAGTGTGAAGGTGGGACAGTGACCTGGGAAAGTGGCCACAGGACAGATATTTTGGGAAGCATGTGACCTAAGTCCCAGCCCCCACACCACCCAAGCTGCCCTAACTTCTCTTCCCGGGAGAGGAGTGAGGAGCGGGAGCTGAAGGGCTGAAGGGCTGCGCTCAGACAGGATGTGGTGCAAGTCAAGGATGGATGAAAGCAAGGGGCCCTGGTGAACGCAATACAAAGGTTTTATGTGTCACGTGTGATAAAACACAAGATGCATCTGTCTAAATCCTGCTCCTCTCCTAGTTTCTAAACCCCTGTGCCTTTCACAGGAAATTAAATCTGTGTTTGTCAGATTCCTTTACCCTTACCTCATTGAAGGGAGGGTAGGCTGGAGTTGGCTTACGTACCAGAAACTGCTAGGATTTGTTTCTTTAATGAACATCTAGTGTTTTTTCTGATCAAGATTGAAGTCCAGTGGCAGGGCCAGGAGCAGCCAGGCCAGTCCTTCAATGGTCAGCTCCACAAGGACATGACCACCACTGAAGTTTGTGTACATGGTGTGTGCATGCGTGCATGTATGTATGTGTGTGTAAAGGTGAGGAGTTGGGAGTGGATAATTGCATTCTGCCTGTTTGCTGAACTCCAAATCTCAAATTTAAGTCAAATGTTTAATAAAAACTTTGGGAGTTGCTTTGTTTTCTTTTCTTCGGATGTCATTTTGGAAGGAATGTGCACATTTTTTCTATTTTCTTCTGTTTTTCTTCAAAGGCTCCTGGAGGGCAGGGATTGTGTCTTATGATTCCTTTCTCTCAGAGTCTAGCAGAGTCCCTGGGACCTAATAGGTGTTCAGTTATTGTTTGTGGAACCGAAGGAGCAGAAATCTTTAACAGGGCAGGCATTTTAACTACCCCTTTTGGCTCCTACTTGTGCCTGCTTTTCCTTCTTTAGCCTCTTGTAGATTGGAATATGTGGTTTCTCTCCGAAACACCTGGACTGTTCTCTCTTTTCTCTTTTTTTGGATACCTTGAAAAAACTACCTTTATACAGATGGCTTCCAAATTCCTTTGTTTCCACCCCTTCAGGCTGCCTTTCCCCCATCTCCCCTTCTGGCTCTTGGGAATCTGATTGTAAGAGAAGAAGCACTGGGGAGATCTTCCCCTGGCATCTCAAAGCAGCGTGGCTGAGACCACCCCTCCAGGCTCCTGTTCCTGGCAGAGCTGCCCTCTCTGCACACGTCTAGGGTAAGAGCCTTAGACTTCCCGGCTGCTCTAATCTGGCAGCAGAGTGGGGCAGTGCAGTCTGCTGAAGTCCCAGGGCACAGTGAGGTTGGAGGCACTGCTGGGTCTTGGAATCTAGGGAGGGGCTGGGAGCATGGAGGAGGGAAGGCCATCTAAGGTTGTGAGGTCTGGGCCAGCAATCTGTAAGCCACGCTGTTGTATGAGTAGTTATGGTTCCTGGTGAGATCTCATCCTTTGGTTGGACTCTCTCTACGTTGCCTTTCCTTCCAATGCCAAACACCATTGCGTGAGCCATCTTTATCTGTTTCCTATACAGAGAGTCGAGTCCAGCCTCTTTCTTTACCACAAACTGCTTGACCATAAGAACCTTCTGATTGCTTGTCAAGGCTCCAGCCCTTCACTCACCCATGGTTCTCCACATTTAGTGTGGTTCAGAATCAGAGGGCTTGTTAACACACAGGGTGCTGAATCCCACCCCTAGAGCTTCTGCTCAGGAGTTCTGGGATGGGGCTGGACATTTCACATTTCTAAGAAGTTCTCAGGGAGGCTGATACATACTACTGGTGGGACCAAGTCAGACAACAGGCCCTGTGATCCACTCTTCAGACACCTCTCATCCCTGCTTTCTCTCAGTCAATATATGTGCTACTGTTTACTGAGCCTGCTTTCTGCTTAGCTTTTTAGATTCTTTATCTCATTTCATCCTCACAACAACTATAGGAGGTAGCTCCCACTAATGTTCCCACTTTAAATAAAAAGAAGCTGAGGCACACAGCTTAAATGTCTTATCTAAGGTAAGTGGTGCAGTTGTTTCAAAGCTGGGCAGTTTTGACTCTGAAGCTTGCGTATTTAATCACCCTGCCATACTGCCTTAATGGTATGAGGATTTTTTTTTTCTTCACATGGATGTCTTCATTTTCTACCTTAAAACATGGAGCTTTGCAAACAAGGTGCCCTTTCATTCTGAACCCACCCCCTCCCCCAATTTCTCATTGCTGCTGGCTAAGTACAGCAGGAGAAAACACACATTTAATCTCCATTAAGGCCTTCAGACTTTTGGGAGAGGAAGTCTAGTCTGACTTGGGAATGAACCTGAAGTACTGAGATTTTTAAAGAAAGGTAGTTTTATTGCTTCCAATAACATATGGCTATGCAAATGAATGTCTAACTGGAACATTTGTCCAATAATTTAGCCTTTTATAATAAATAAATATGGCTTATTTGCATACAAACAAAAGATTCAGGTCTGTATTAAAGATCTAGGGCTGATTATTTGAGTGCTGGTTAAAAAATAAGTAGGGTTTCCCTGGTGGCTCAAATGGTAAAGAATCTGCCTGTGATGTAGGAGACCTGGGTTTGATCCCTGACTCTGGAAGATCCCCTGGAAAAGAGAATGGCTACCCACTCCAGTAGTCTTGCCTGGAGAATTCCATGGACAGAGGAGCTTGCATCTGATTTTCAGAAGCTCAATATGGATTAAGAACCCATGTTTGGGAACATGCCATCTTTAAGATGGGGCTTCCCAAGTGGCTCAGTGGTAAAGAATCTGCCTGCCACTTCAGGAGATGCAGGTTCAATCCCTGGGTTGAAAAGATCCCCTGGAGAAGGAAATGGCAACGCACTCCAGTATTCTTGCCTGGGAAATCCCATGGGCAAAGGAGGCAAAGTAAGCAGGCTGCAGTCTATGGGGTTGCAAAAGAGTTGGACATGACTTATCAACTAAACAATAACAACCTTAAGATTATTCATCAAATGGACTGCTTTCCTTTGCATGTAGATTCAGCTCTGGATCTCTCAGGAGAGCTCTCTGGCAAAATCCACAAACATAGAACTGTTACATGAAGGCAAAATGTGATGTCCACCAACTGAGAGGAGGCCAGGATTTGCTTTTAAATAAAAACAGGCCAGATATTGATATCTTGGTGCTTTGCCCCAGTAAGTGGTCCCCATGCTTACTGGGAGTTTGTATAAATTATGTAATTTTCCAGAGACTCACTGTGTCTGGAGAGGATGAGGGAATCTGCAACATATATAACCTCAAGTTTTATTTTGTTATTTTCCCTTGCCATTTTATTTCCTGCCCATACAATTCTAATGTGCCATGCTTTGAGAACCATTCTGGGTAGTGGGGAGAGCCTGGAGCCTGGGGGTGGAGGTGGCTCTCAGATACTTCAGTGGCTCCATTCTTATCTGTACATTGGACTCGCTTGCAACTTTATTGAAAGTAAAACAAAAACAAAAAACATACTCTACTCAAGATCTGATTAAAGCAGAATCTTTAAGATTGGACCTGAACATCAGCAATAAAGTGAAAATATTAGTCACTCAGTCATATCCAACTCTTTGTAACCCCATGGACTGTAGATGACAAATGAACAAAACACACAAAACAAAAAACTCCTTGGGTGAGTCTAACATGGGGGCCACTGGTGAAAACCATGAAAATAATCTGATTTGGAGCAACACACTCAGGGGGTATAGTTAGCTGAGAAGTAGAGAGCAGGGTATGTTGAGTATGTGAGTGGATAGGTGTGTGTCTTTTCCACATTAGAATCAACTCCTGTGACCGTACCTTGGGAACTTCCCAAGACCGTACCTTGGGAACTTAGGAAACAGGTGCTGTCCCGCTAGGCCACTGCAGTCCTTCCTATACCAGATTCATTCATTCTTTCCCCCATCCAGGGCTGTCCTGGGTGATCAGCCTCAGGTGCTTTGGACAGGGCCCTGCCCTCACTTGTGCTGGCCTTGCCGGCGCTTTGCCCTCTCTCCTGAGCTGCTCTCTGGCTGCTTGAATCTGGCAGCCACACAAACCCCTGCAACTGGGCAGTTTCTGAATGATATTCCTTCAGCTTCAGGTCAGGGGCTCCGGCTTTTCTGTTTATTTTCTTTTTTCTTTCATATTTAAGAAGCTCAAGAGAACTTACAAGCAGACCCTTGAAAGCTAAGGATTTCTAATCACATAAAGGTGGCTCTGCAGGGCCTGGGTTGAAGAGGGTTTGTTTGGGGGCTTTCATCTTTCTGTGTATCCCCTTCCTTCTTCAAACAATCTTTCTGGGCTCTTACCCACCCAGCTCTTTGCTGGACGCCCACCCCTATCATCTCCATGTTTGGGGCCCAGAGGGTAAAGGAGCATGGAGGGGTGGCTGAGGGCCTGAGGGGGAAGGGAGGAAGCCGGCGGCCCCCATGCTGGGCCCAAGGAGACTCTGTGAGAAAGCCCTTCTCCATCTGCAGCCCAGCCCGGTGGGAGTCAATTAATTCTGAATAACCTAAACCGACAGAGGTATTTGCATTCACAACCTGACTGATGACCGTATAAAATTGATTTATGAATTAAAGTGCTTCCCCTCCCTTTATCCTGATTCAGGCTATAATTGATTATACGTGCTGCAGCGAAATTAAATAAAAGAAAATTAAAAAGAATAGAAAAAGGAAAGTGAAAAAAAGAGAGGCCCCTTGCTTGGCGGTCCAGCATTCTCAGGGCTCCCCAGGATTAGCCATTCTATTCATCACTTATCATTTTTTATTTAAAAAGTTACGTCCCCCTTTGTCTCCACCCTACCAGCCCCCACCCCCACCTCTCCTACTGCGGCCTTCTCCTCTCTGGCCTCTGCCCAGTTGCTGATCCTTTGGGGTGGGCGAGCCAGTTATCTTCATGTTCCCTGGACAGAGAGAGAAATTAGGTGGGCCAGAGCTTCTCCCAGGTAGCAGAGCACCCACAAAAATTTGAGGAGTAAGCGAAGGTGTCTTCCATCTCTGCCTCTTTCTTCTGTGTATTTCTCATTTTATCCCTTTTCTGACTGCTACTCATCCCACATGCACGTGATCAAATCATAAATATATTCTCAGTAAGGAAGCCATTAATGCTAAATTTTTTAAAGGCTCATCCCCCTCAGCAGAAATTTGCTGATGAATAAAATGTTTAAATAAAGGATGTACCTCTAATTCTTAAACTTCAAGCTCCTACCTCAGGAACAACTAACTGTTCTCTTGGTGGGAAGAGAGTCTGGAGTAGGTCTGCAGGGCAGCTGAATTCCAATCACCTACAAACCATGAGAACAGGCTTTAGAAACAGCTGGACCCAGACTCTGAAAATTACTAGTCACATGTCCTTGTGCGAGTCACTGAACTTTTCTTGCTTTCGTTGGCTCCTGTTTAAGATACAGATACCTCCCTCAAGAGAGGTAACGCAGGTAAATCTGCTTGAAGTACGTCTCAGCAAACATGAAAGACATTGTGCAAATGTTACAGTCTACTTCTTTGCTTATTCTGTTTATGAAGCAAGGCAGTGCTGACTCCAGAGTTTTCTGATAGGATAATCAATGGTTTTCTCCCAATTTAAACCCCGTGTTGCCATTTGAATGACAGAGAACTGTTTCTCATTGCCAAACCAGATCTTGAGAGCAGACTGCCTTCTTTATGTCCATATCCACAGAGATCCTGGCACACAAAATACATCATGACTAAACCATCTCACTCAACTCGCCCTCCCTGCTTCTTCATCTTTTGTCTTCCTCCTTCTTCCTCAGGTCCGCCAAGATTCCACGCCCAGTTTCTGCTACTGTTGCAGATTGACAGAGAACTGTTTCTCATTGCCAAACCAGATCTTGAGAGCAGACTGCCTTCTTTATGTCCATATCCACAGAGATCCTGGCACACAAAATACATCATGACTAAACCATCTCACTCAACTCGCCCTCCCTGCTTCTTCATCTTTTGTCTTCCTCCTTCTTCCTCAGGTCCGCCAAGATTCCACGCCCAGTTTCTGCTACTGTTGCAGAAAGCCCCCTTCCTCCTGCCCTCCATTCACTTCCTTTGATGCAGGTGATGCTAGTGGTAAAGAAGCTGCCTGCCAAAGCAGGAGACGTAAGAGATGCAGGCTCAATCCCCAGATCTGGAAGATTCCCTGGAGGAGGGCATGGCAACCCACTCCAGTGTTCTTGCCTGGAGAGTCCCAAGGACACAGGAGCCTCGTAGGGTACGGTCCGTGGGGTCACAAAGAGTCAGACGTGCCTGAAGGGACTTAGCAGACACGTACCCGTGCCTCTCCTCTGGTGCGAAGGTGTGCTTTCCTGGGCACTCTCATGTGAAGTGCCGTCAGCCACATTTCACGGACAGTTAAACAAAGTAGAGAGACTGTTTGGGCCTGGCTGGAAGAAGTCCACTCTGTTGACACCCAGCATGGAACCATCTCTGAACGACAGCAGAGTAGGAACTCCAAAGGCAGCAGACTCTGAAGAATCACGCCAAGAAAACTGAAAATGGACTCCCTTTAGGGAATGTTTGAGAGGTGAGTTACGTGATGAGAAAGTTTCCAGGAGATGTTCAGGAAGCTCTAAGTGAGGAGCTAACCTAGAGAGGAAGCTGTTTAAGGGGTTTGGAGCCTCCTTTCACCCCATCTCAGGAGAGTCTTGGTGCCTCTGCCTTGAGATGGGGCCAGGTGTCTTGAAGCTTCACGTATCTACTCTACTCCTGGCTGATCCGAGCAGTCCCCTTTTGAAAATGCTTAAGCTGTTTTCAGCCCTTTACTTCTTGGCATGATTGGGGTGACTAGAGAGCCTGGAAGCAGGTTGTGAGTGATCCTGAGTGCTGAGGGTGGCGCTGCGGTGAGCACAAGGGCTCCAGGAGGTGGGCGGAAAGGAAGTGGCCCAGAGAGGGGCCTGAGAAGATAGACCACCTCTACAACTTTGCTGTGGAAGCCCCCACGATCATGGGGAAAAACCCAACTGCATTTTAAGTGTATGTAGAGGTCAAGAGGACAACATAGGAACACAGGGGAGGAACCGATGGAAGAAATCTAAAGTGGATGGTTCTGACTGGATCTGAGTCCCCTTAAAGCTGAGTTCCCCTGCCGAGTTTATAATGAACCTCTCCACCTAAAACTTTATTCCCTTTCTTGTCTCACCCCTGTTACTCTCAGGAATATCTGTGAGTATCAAAGAAAAGAGAAGATTAAAATCAAGCAGGATCCTATGGTGTTCTCCCAGGTACAAAAGCCCTTCTGTATGCCCATTTCTTGTTGGCAAAAAAAAAAAAAGAATATTTAGTTTCCTAGGCCTTCCCTGAGTTCCAAAGAGCAGACTGAAGCAGTTCACTAGTTAGTAAAGTGAGGGAATGCAGAAGCAAAGGAAAAGCTGTCAAACAAGAAGAGAAATGACAGCTTAAAAAATAGTCCTAGTTCCTCCTCCAGGAACATCGATAACAATCTGACACATGTCTTTAAGCTGTTCTGCAGAAACTAAGACCCCCAGCCAGGTGGAATATGGTGATCACATGCTGACCACAAGCACATAGACCCCAAGCTGGTTGGCACCAAAATGTCAGTGGTTAAGAATCCTGAAATATCATCCTATTACCTCACCACCAACCAAGGAGATGATAGTCATGCCCCCTGAAACCTTCACTCCAAATATTGTCTTTAAAAACCCTTCTCTGAAAGACACTGGGGAATTCCGGTCTTTTGAGCATGACTGCCTGTTCTCCTTGCTTGGTGCAGTAAATGCTGTGCTTTCCTTCATGACCACTGCTGTCAGGAGATCAGTCTTGCTATGTAGAGTAGGTGAGCAAACCCAGGTTCAGTTTGGCAACGTAAGAATCTCTTTTTGAAGCAAAACAAAGGACTCCCTGGTGGCCTAGTAGCTAAGACTCTGTGCTCCCAATGCAGGGGGCCCAGTTTTGATCCCTGGTCAGGGAACTAGATCCCACACGTCACAACTAAAAAGAAAAAAGATCCCGTGTGCTGCAACTTAAGATCCTGCATGCCGCAATGAAGACCTGGCACAGCGAAATAAATAAATAGGACTGGATGATCATTTTTCTGAGGCTGAAGCAGGTTTTAAAAACACACAGGTGGGCAAGTGTTAAGGATGGGTTGTAATTGCAGCATCTAGCTAGCTGGGAATTGGGTTCAGAAGATGAAAGTGGTCTGTCTGTGGCATGTGGCTGGAAACGGCATCTCCAGGTGACTTTTCAGACAGAAATCCAAGTTCCAAGGATCAGAGGCTGAGGTGGCATAGGTTCCTTTGGGTCAGCTGAGACTGTTTCTCCTCCACAATGGTGATACCTTAGAGCTCATCTTGCCTTGGGTTGGAAATTAGCCATCTGGCTATTTGGACATAACTATGACCTTAACCTCTGCCACACTGAGCTTGGAGGACCAAGAGCAGTTGTGAGCAGTCAGTTCCCAGAGGCTAAGAGCCAGCCAGTCAATGAGCCAGATAGGGGAGTGTGGAGATATAGAATTCTGAGAGGATTACTTTTGAAGTTGTTGATGTTTAGTTGCTAAGTCATGTCTGACTCTTTGAAAACCTATAGACTGTAGCCCGCCAGGCTCCTCTGTCCAGGCAAGAATATTGGAGTGGGTTGCCATTTCCTTATTGAGGGGTCTTCCTGACACAGAGATCAAACCCATGTTTCCTGCATTGCATGTGATCTCTGGCACTGCAGGTGGATTCTTTACCAATGAGCCACCAAGGAAGATCTGAAGTTGTTGCTTACAACAGCTTGGACGATGTTGCTTCGGATACTTGCTTTGAAGGTGTTGCTTTAGCATCTTTTAAACAACCAATATGTCTTTCAGTTGGTGAATGTGGTACACCCAGACAGGAATATTATTTGGTGATAAAAAGCCAAGGCAAGAAAAGACATAAAGGAACCTTAAATGAATATTGTTCATTGAAAGAAGTCAATCTGAAGATACTATATACTGTACAATTCCAACCATATTACATTCTGGAAAAGGCAAAACTAAGGAGAGTAAAAATATCTGTGATATAAGGGTTAGAGGAGAGGGAGGGAGGGAGGGATGAATAGGGGAGCCCAGGGGATATCTCACACAGTGAAACTATTATGTCTGATACTGTAATAGTGGATGCTTTTCATTATACATTAGTCAAAACCCATAGGATGTGTAAAGTCCTAATATATAAAACACTATATGTGCACGTGTGCTCAGTGGTGTCTGACTGTAGCCCACCAGGCTCCTCTGTCCATGGGGTTTCCCAGGCAAGAATACTGGAGTGGGTTGCAATTTCCTCCTCTAGGGGAATCTTCTTGACCCAGGGATCAAACCCACATCTCTTGCTCTGGCAGGTGGATTCTTTACACTGAGTCNTGCTCCTCTCCTAGTTTCTAAACCCCTGTGCCTTTCACAGGAAATTAAATCTGTGTTTGTCAGATTCCTTTACCCTTACCTCATTGAAGGGAGGGTAGGCTGGAGTTGGCTTACGTACCAGAAACTGCTAGGATTTGTTTCTTTAATGAACATCTAGTGTTTTTTCTGATCAAGATTGAAGTCCAGTGGCAGGGCCAGGAGCAGCCAGGCCAGTCCTTCAATGGTCAGCTCCACAAGGACATGACCACCACTGAAGTTTGTGTACATGGTGTGTGCATGCGTGCATGCATGTATGTGTGTGTAAAGGTGAGGAGTTGGGAGTGGATAATTGCATTCTGCCTGTTTGCTGAACTCCAAATCTCAAATTTAAGTCAAATGTTTAATAAAAACTTTGGGAGTTGCTTTGTTTTCTTTTCTTCGGATGTCATTTTGGAAGGAATGTGCACATTTTTTCTATTTTCTTCTGTTTTTCTTCAAAGGCTCCTGGAGGGCAGGAATTGTGTCTTATGATTCCTTTCTCTCAGAGTCTAGCAGAGTCCCTGGGACCTAATAGGTGTTCAGTTATTGTTTGTGGAACCGAAGGAGCAGAAATCTTTAACAGGGCAGGCATTTTAACTACCCCTTTTGGCTCCTACTTGTGCCTGCTTTTCCTTCTTTAGCCTCTTGTAGATTGGAATATGTGGTTTCTCTCCGAAACACCTGGACTGCTCTCTCTTTTCTCTTTTTTTGGATACCTTGAAAAAACTACCTTTATACAGATGGCTTCCAAATTCCTTTGTTTCCACCCCTTCAGGCTGCCTTTCCCCCATCTCCCCTTCTGGCTCTTGGGAATCTGATTGTAAGAGAAGAAGCACTGGGGAGATCTTCCCCTGGCATCTCAAAGCAGCGTGGCTGAGACCACCCCTCCAGGCTCCTGTTCCTGGCAGAGCTGCCCTCTCTGCACACGTCTAGGGTAAGAGCCTTAGACTTCCCGGCTGCTCTAATCTGGCAGCAGAGTGGGGCAGTGCAGTCTGCTGAAGTCCCAGGGCACAGTGAGGTTGGAGGCACTGCTGGGTCTTGGAATCTAGGGAGGGGCTGGGAGCATGGAGGAGGGAAGGCCATCTAAGGTTGTGAGGTCTGGGCCAGCAATCTGTAAGCCACGCTGTTGTATGAGTAGTTATGGTTGCTGGTGAGATCTCATCCTTTGGTTGGACTCTCTCTACGTTGCCTTTCCTTCCAATGCCAAACACCATTGCGTGAGCCATCTTTATCTGTTTCCTATACAGAGAGTCGAGTCCAGCCTCTTTCTTTACCACAAACTGCTTGACCATAAGAACCTTCTGATTGCTTGTCAAGGCTCCAGCCCTTCACTCACCCATGGTTCTCCACATTTAGTGTGGTTCAGAATCAGAGGGCTTGTTAACACACAGGGTGCTGAATCCCACCCCTAGAGCTTCTGCTCAGGAGTTCTGGGATGGGGCTGGACATTTCACATTTCTAAGAAGTTCTCAGGGAGGCTGATACATACTACTGGTGGGACCAAGTCAGACAACAGGCCCTGTGATCCACTCTTCAGACACCTCTCATCCCTGCTTTCTCTCAGTCAATATATGTGCTACTGTTTACTGAGCCTGCTTTCTGCTTAGCTTTTTAGATTCTTTATCTCATTTCATCCTCACAACAACTATAGGAGGTAGCTCCCACTAATGTTCCCACTTTAAATAAAAAGAAGCTGAGGCACACAGCTTAAATGTCCTATCTAAGGTAAGTGGTGCAGTTGTTTCAAAGCTGGGCAGTTTTGACTCTGAAGCTTGCGTATTTAATCACCCTGCCATACTGCCTTAATGGTATGAGGATTTTTTTTTTCTTCACATGGATGTCTTCATTTTCTACCTTAAAACATGGAGCTTTGCAAACAAGGTGCCCTTTCATTCTGAACCCACCCCCTCCCCCAATTTCTCATTGCTGCTGGCTAAGTACAGCAGGAGAAAACACACATTTAATCTCCATTAAGGCCTTCAGACTTTTGGGAGAGGAAGTCTAGTCTGACTTGGGAATGAACCTGAAGTACTGAGATTTTTAAAGAAAGGTAGTTTTATTGCTTCCAATAACATATGGCTATGCAAATGAATGTCTAACTGGAACATTTGTCCAATAATTTAGCCTTTTATAATAAATAAATATGGCTTATTTGCATACAAACAAAAGATTCAGGTCTGTATTAAAGATCTAGGGCTGATTATTTGAGTGCTGGTTAAAAAATAAGTAGGGTTTCCCTGGTGGCTCAAATGGTAAAGAATCTGCCTGTGATGTAGGAGACCTGGGTTTGATCCCTGACTCTGGAAGATCCCCTGGAAAAGAGAATGGCTACCCACTCCAGTAGTCTTGCCTGGAGAATTCCATGGACAGAGGAGCTTGCATCTGATTTTCAGAAGCTCAATATGGATTAAGAACCCATGTTTGGGAACATGCCATCTTTAAGATGGGGCTTCCCAAGTGGCTCAGTGGTAAAGAATCTGCCTGCCACTTCAGGAGATGCAGGTTCAATCCCTGGGTTGAAAAGATCCCCTGGAGAAGGAAATGGCAACGCACTCCAGTATTCTTGCCTGGGAAATCCCATGGGCAAAGGAGGCAAAGTAAGCAGGCTGCAGTCTATGGGGTTGCAAAAGAGTTGGACATGACTTATCAACTAAACAATAACAACCTTAAGATTATTCATCAAATGGACTGCTTTCCTTTGCATGTAGATTCAGCTCTGGATCTCTCAGGAGAGCTCTCTGGCAAAATCCACAAACATAGAACTGTTACATGAAGGCAAAATGTGATGTCCACCAACTGAGAGGAGGCCAGGATTTGCTTTTAAATAAAAACAGGCCAGATATTGATATCTTGGTGCTTTGCCCCAGTAGGTGGTCCCCATGCTTACTGGGAGTTTGTATAAATTATGTAATTTTCCAGAGACTCACTGTGTCTGGAGAGGATGAGGGAATCTGCAACATATATAACCTCAAGTTTTATTTTGTTATTTTCCCTTGCCATTTTATTTCCTGCCCATACAATTCTAATGTGCCATGCTTTGAGAACCATTCTGGGTAGTGGGGAGAGCCTGGAGCCTGGGGGTGGAGGTGGCTCTCAGATACTTCAGTGGCTCCATTCTTATCTGTACATTGGACTCGCTTGCAACTTTATTGAAAGTAAAACAAAAACAAAAAACATACTCTACTCAAGATCTGATTAAAGCAGAATCTTTAAGATTGGACCTGAACATCAGCAATAAAGTGAAAATATTAGTCACTCAGTCATATCCAACTCTTTGTAACCCCATGGACTGTAGATGACAAATGAACAAAACACACAAAACAAAAAACTCCTTGGGTGAGTCTAACATGGGGGCCACTGGTGAAAACCATGAAAATAATCTGATTTGGAGCAACACACTCAGGGGGTATAGTTAGCTGAGAAGTAGAGAGCAGGGTATGTTGAGTATGTGAGTGGATAGGTGTGTGTCTTTTCCACATTAGAATCAACTCCTGTGACCGTACCTTGGGAACTTCCCAAGACCGTACCTTGGGAACTTAGGAAACAGGTGCTGTCCCGCTAGGCCACTGCAGTCCTTCCTATACCAGATTCATTCATTCTTTCCCCCATCCAGGGCTGTCCTGGGTGATCAGCCTCAGGTGCTTTGGACAGGGCCCTGCCCTCACTTGTGCTGGCCTTGCCGGCGCTTTGCCCTCTCTCCTGAGCTGCTCTCTGGCTGCTTGAATCTGGCAGCCACACAAACCCCTGCAACTGGGCAGTTTCTGAATGATATTCCTTCAGCTTCAGGTCAGGGGCTCCGGCTTTTCTGTTTATTTTCTTTTTTCTTTCATATTTAAGAAGCTCAAGAGAACTTACAAGCAGACCCTTGAAAGCTAAGGATTTCTAATCACATAAAGGTGGCTCTGCAGGGCCTGGGTTGAAGAGGGTTTGTTTGGGGGCTTTCATCTTTCTGTGTATCCCCTTCCTTCTTCAAACAATCTTTCTGGGCTCTTACCCACCCAGCTCTTTGCTGGACGCCCACCCCTATCATCTCCATGTTTGGGGCCCAGAGGGTAAAGGAGCATGGAGGGGTGGCTGAGGGCCTGAGGGGGAAGGGAGGAAGCCGGCGGCCCCCATGCTGGGCCCAAGGAGACTCTGTGAGAAAGCCCTTCTCCATCTGCAGCCCAGCCCGGTGGGAGTCAATTAATTCTGAATAACCTAAACCGACAGAGGTATTTGCATTCACAACCTGACTGATGACCGTATAAAATTGATTTATGAATTAAAGTGCTTCCCCTCCCTTTATCCTGATTCAGGCTATAATTGATTATACGTGCTGCAGCGAAATTAAATAAAAGAAAATTAAAAAGAATAGAAAAAGGAAAGTGAAAAAAAGAGAGGCCCCTTGCTTGGCGGTCCAGCATTCTCAGGGCTCCCCAGGATTAGCCATTCTATTCATCACTTATCATTTTTTATTTAAAAAGTTACGTCCCCCTTTGTCTCCACCCTACCAGCCCCCACCCCCACCTCTCCTACTGCGGCCTTCTCCTCTCTGGCCTCTGCCCAGTTGCTGATCCTTTGGGGTGGGCGAGCCAGTTATCTTCATGTTCCCTGGACAGAGAGAGAAATTAGGTGGGCCAGAGCTTCTCCCAGGTAGCAGAGCACCCACAAAAATTTGAGGAGTAAGCGAAGGTGTCTTCCATCTCTGCCTCTTTCTTCTGTGTATTTCTCATTTTATCCCTTTTCTGACTGCTACTCATCCCACATGCACGTGATCAAATCATAAATATATTCTCAGTAAGGAAGCCATTAATGCTAAATTTTTTAAAGGCTCATCCCCCTCAGCAGAAATTTGCTGATGAATAAAATGTTTAAATAAAGGATGTACCTCTAATTCTTAAACTTCAAGCTCCTACCTCAGGAACAACTAACTGTTCTCTTGGTGGGAAGAGAGTCTGGAGTAGGTCTGCAGGGCAGCTGAATTCCAATCACCTACAAACCATGAGAACAGGCTTTAGAAACAGCTGGACCCAGACTCTGAAAATTACTAGTCACATGTCCTTGTGCGAGTCACTGAACTTTTCTTGCTTTCGTTGGCTCCTGTTTAAGATACAGATACCTCCCTCAAGAGAGGTAACGCAGGTAAATCTGCTTGAAGTACGTCTCAGCAAACATGAAAGACATTGTGCAAATGTTACAGTCTACTTCTTTGCTTATTCTGTTTATGAAGCAAGGCAGTGCTGACTCCAGAGTTTTCTGATAGGATAATCAATGGTTTTCTCCCAATTTAAACCCCGTGTTGCCATTTGAATGACAGAGAACTGTTTCTCATTGCCAAACCAGATCTTGAGAGCAGACTGCCTTCTTTATGTCCATATCCACAGAGATCCTGGCACACAAAATACATCATGACTAAACCATCTCACTCAACTCGCCCTCCCTGCTTCTTCATCTTTTGTCTTCCTCCTTCTTCCTCAGGTCCGCCAAGATTCCACGCCCAGTTTCTGCTACTGTTGCAGAAAGCCCCCTTCCTCCTGCCCTCCATTCACTTCCTTTGATGCAGGTGATGCTAGTGGTAAAGAAGCTGCCTGCCAAAGCAGGAGACGTAAGAGATGCAGGCTCAATCCCCAGATCTGGAAGATTCCCTGGAGGAGGGCATGGCAACCCACTCCAGTGTTCTTGCCTGGAGAGTCCCAAGGACACAGGAGCCTCGCAGGGCACGGTCCGTGGGGTCACAAAGAGTCAGACGTGCCTGAAGGGACTTAGCAGACACGTACCCGTGCCTCTCCTCTGGTGCTAAGGTGTGCTTTCCTGGGCACTCTCATGTGAAGTGCCGTCAGCCACATTTCACGGACAGTTAAACAAAGTAGAGAGACTGTTTGGGCCTGGCTGGAAGAAGTCCACTCTGTTGACACCCAGCATGGAACCATCTCTGAACGACAGCAGAGTAAGAACTCCAAAGGCAGCAGACTCTGAAGAATCACGCCAAGAAAACTGAAAATGGACTTCCTTTAGGGAATGTTTGAGGGGAGTTACGTGATGAGAAAGTTTCCAGGAGATGTTCAGGAAGCTCTAAGTGAGGAGCTAACCTAGAGAGGAAGCTGTTTAAGGGGTTTGGAGCCTCCTTTCACCCCATCTCAGGAGAGTCTTGGTGCCTCTGCCTTGAGATGGGGCCAGGTGTCTTGAAGCTTCACGTATCTACTCTACTCCTGGCTGATCCGAGCAGTCCCCTTTTGAAAATGCTTAAGCTGTTTTCAGCCCTTTACTTCTTGGCATGATTGGGGTGACTAGAGAGCCTGGAAGCAGGTTGTGAGTGATCCTGAGTGCTGAGGGTGGCGCTGCGGTGAGCACAAGGGCTCCAGGAGGTGGGCGGAAAGGAAGTGGCCCAGAGAGGGGCCTGAGAAGATAGACCACCTCTACAACTTTGCTGTGGAAGCCCCCACGATCATGGGGAAAAACCCAACTGCATTTTAAGTGTATGTAGAGGTCAAGAGGACAACATAGGAACACAGGGGAGGAACCGATGGAAGAAATCTAAAGTGGATGGTTCTGACTAGATCTGAGTCCCCTTAAAGCTGAGTTCCCCTGCCGAGTTTATAATGAACCTCTCCACCTAAAACTTTATTCCCTTTCTTGTCTCACCCCTGTTACTCTCAGGAATATCTGTGAGTATCAAAGAAAAGAGAAGATTAAAATCAAGCAGGATCCTATGGTGTTCTCCCAGGTACAAAAGCCCTTCTGTATGCCCATTTCTTGTTGGCAAAAAAAAAAAAAGAATATTTAGTTTCCTAGGCCTTCCCTGAGTTCCAAAGAGCAGACTGAAGCAGTTCACTAGTTAGTAAAGTGAGGGAATGCAGAAGCAAAGGAAAAGCTGTCAAACAAGAAGAGAAATGACAGCTTAAAAAATAGTCCTAGTTCCTCCTCCAGGAACATCGATAACAATCTGACACATGTCTTTAAGCTGTTCTGCAGAAACTAAGACCCCCAGCCAGGTGGAATATGGTGACCACATGCTGACCACAAACACATAGACCCCAAGCTGGTTGGCACCAAAAGGTCAGTGGTTAAGAATCCTGAAATATCATCCTATTACCTCACCACCAACCAAGGAGATGATAGTCATGCCCCCTGAAACCTTCACTCCAAATATTGTCTTTAAAAACCCTTCTCTGAAAGACACTGGGGAATTCCGGTCTTTTGAGCATGACTGCCTGTTCTCCTTGCTTGGTGCAGTAAATGCTGTGCTTTCCTTCATGACCACTGCTGTCAGGAGATCAGTCTTGCTATGTAGAGTAGGTGAGCAGACCCAGGTTCAGTTTGGCAACCTAAGAATCTCTTTTTGAAGCAAAACAAAGGACTCCCTGGTGGCCTAGTAGCTAAGACTCTGTGCTCCCAATGCAGGGGGCCCAGTTTTGATCCCTGGTCAGGGAACTAGATCCCACACGTCACAACTAAAAAGAAAAAAGATCCCGTGTGCTGCAACTTAAGATCCTGCATGCCGCAATGAAGACCTGGCACAGCGAAATAAATAAATAGGACTGGATGATCATTTTTCTGAGGCTGAAGCAGGTTTTAAAAACACACAGGTGGGCAAGTGTTAAGGATGGGTTGTAATTGCAGCATCTAGCTAGCTGGGAATTGGGTTCAGAAGATGAAAGTGGTCTGTCTGTGGCATGTGGCTGGAAACGGCATCTCCAGGTGACTTTTCAGACAGAAATCCAAGTTCAAAGGATCAGAGGCTGAGGTGGCATAGGTTCCTTTGGGTCAGCTGAGACTGTTTCTCCTCCACAATGGTGATACCTTAGAGCTCATCTTGCCTTGGGCTGGAAATTAGCCATCTGGCTATTTGGACATAACTATGACCTGAGCTTGGAGGACCAAGAGCAGTTGTGAGCAGTCAGTTCCCAGAGGTTAAGAGCCAGCCAGTCAATGAGCCAGATAGGGGAGTGTGGAGATATAGAATTCTGAGAGGCTTACTTTTGAAGTTGTTGATGTTTAGTTGCTAAGTCATGTCTGACTCTTTGAAAACCTATAGACTGTAGCCCGCCAGGCTCCTCTGTCCAGGCAAGAATATTGGAGTGGGTTGCCATTTCCTTATTGAGGGGTATTCCTGACACAGAGATCAAACCCATGTTTCCTGCATTGCATGTGATCTCTGGCACTGCAGGTGGATTCTTTACCAATGAGCCACCAAGGAAGATCTGAAGTTGTTGCTTACAACAGCTTGGACGATGTTGCTTCGGATACTTGCTTTGAAGGTGTTGCTTTAGCATCTTTTAAACAACCAATATGTCTTTCAGTTGGTGAATGTGGTACACCCAGACAGGAATATTATTTGGTGATAAAAAGCCAAGGCAAGAAAAGACATAAAGGAACCTTAAATGAATATTGTTCATTGAAAGAAGTCAATCTGAAGATACTATATACTGTACAATTCCAACCATATTACATTCTGGAAAAGGCAAAACTAAGGAGAGTAAAAATATCTGTGATATAAGGGTTAGAGGAGAGGGAGGGAGGGAGGGATGAATAGGGGAGCCCAGGGGATATCTCACACAGTGAAACTATTATGTCTGATACTGTAATAGTGGATGCTTTTCATTATACATTAGTCAAAACCCATAGGATGTGTAAAGTCCTAATATATAAAACACTATATGTGCACGTGTGCTCAGTGGTGTCTGACTGTAGCCCACCAGGCTCCTCTGTCCATGGGGTTTCCCAGGCAAGAATACTGGAGTGGGTTGCAATTTCCTCCTCTAGGGGAATCTTCTTGACCCAGGGATCAAACCCACATCTCTTGCTCTGGCAGGTGGATTCTTTACACTGAGTCCCCTGGGAATCCCCAATATATATTATGGACTTTAGTTAAAAAAAAAGTATAAATATTGGCTCCTAGGTTGCAAGAAATATACCTCACCAATACTAGATGTTAATGATAGGAGAAACTGTGGGGGAAGGAGGTAAGGGAGTGGGGAATAAGAGAGAGTATATGTGAACTTGCTGTACTTTTCATTTAGTGTTTCTGTAGACCTAAAAACTGTTCAAAAAATAAAGCCAATTAGAGGAAGAGAGAGAAATATTCTTCTGTTAAAACTGAGTTTTAGTGCTTGTTACAAAGATCCTACATGAATGCCAATTTATTTTATCAATCTTAATGACAGGTGGAGATGACTTCTGAAGACAAAAAAACAGTTTCCTAATATACAGAAAAAGATAGTCCTATCTCTGAGGGGCTGTCATTACCACTGGGCTGGTGGCAAGCTCAGAACAATCCACATGGTGGGATTCTGCTCTCACAAGCAGAGTCTGATCCTCCTTAAACAGTGATTTCCTTGGAGCTTTCAAAGATAAAGAGAATGAAAGGTCAAAACTCATACTTATGGTAAAGAGGGCAACCTGCAGAGAATGGACAAAGAGTTGTTGAAACCACAAAAATGAGATCCTGGAGTCAGTTTTGTCATAATAGCCCAGTCAGACATTCCTGGCAAGTCACTCAGCCACATCCATGTTTTCTTTGAACACCTTCGTCTCTGGTGTCTCACGGGTTGGCTTTCCATTTTCAGCGCAGATGTTTCTCCTGGACTCTCCTCTACGAATGTTACGGAAAATGTCTCCTCTTTTGTTTAGAGAAAAATCCAGTCTTACTTCTGGTCTCTAACTTCAACATCTTCCAATACCCTCCTTCACAGTCTTCCTCCGGTCCCACCACCACCAGGCACCCAAGCTGGACTCCAGCTCTGTCCGCTACGGTCTGGGCTCCTGTCCCCAGCCAAGATTATCTTTCTATTTGCCAGAATCGAGCAGAGTCCAGACCACTGCTTTCGCCCTTCTCACTAGGATACTTTGTCTTCATGGCCCAGTTTCCCAGTCAGTTCAGGGCTCAGCAACCATACTTCAGGGAAATTACTTATATATAGCACTCTCCTTAATTCAGCTCAACAAACTGTCTGACCTATAAAATCAGGCTGTGCAGAATCTGCAAAGGAAAAGAATAGTCATTTTCCTTGGAACTTGATTCTGAAGCGGTGTCCCAGTTAAATAAATAGAGAACAAGCTCAAGCCAAGTTAATAAACAAAAGCTTGGTGACGAGTTGCTGTCTATAAATGTAAATGCCAAGAAAATTCAAAGAAAGGAATAGATACCTTTGAGAAAGGCTTGTCAGTGAAGATTTTTGGAAGAAACTAGTGTGTAAGATCTAACAGAAAGCTTGTTTGATTTAGGGTACTCAATTTCTTTGGGTCAACAAAGAGATTGAAAACAATCATGGTTTGAGTCTTCAGGAGAAGATATGACAAAATAATAAAACTAACCCAGAAAACACACAAAGAAAAGGTAAAATAACAGCAAAAAATTTCATCAAGCATATTTTTTTTCAATTGAGTTACTTAGGATTCTTTTCATGAAGTTTAAACTAGGCGATTTCAGAACACCTCTTATATTATCTTTTCCTTCTCCTTTATTTTGCTTTAATTTCTGCTGGTGTTGGAATAGGAAATTAACAAGATAAAAACAAAAACATAAGGGCCAAATGTAAAATTGCCAAACATAACTGTGGGAGTCTTAAATAAGTTTAAATAGTAGAGTTCAGGGCTGACTTGGAGAAGAAGCTAGGGAAGGAAAAATGAAGAACCATCTTGACTATGTTTTAAAAGATAAGTCACTTTCAACTATGCAAATGATCAGGCCATCAGAAAAATCTGATACCTCTGGGCCCCAAAGTCTGTTCTTTACATCGTGTCTCCTTTGGTGCCCTGCATGTAGGATTAGGGGTGGGATGATTTGAGAGAATAGCACTGAAACCTGTACATTACCATATATAAAACAGATGACCAGTGCAAGTTCCATGCATGAACCAGGGTACCCAAAGCCAGTGCTCTGGGACAACCCAGAGGGACAGGGTCGGGAGGGAGGTGGGGAGTGGTTCAGGATGGGGGTGACACATGTATATTTGTGGCCGATTCATGTTGATGTATGGCAGAAGCCATCACAATATTGTAAAGTAATTATCCTCCAATTTAAATAAATAAAAAAAAAAAAGAAAGAAAACCTGATATCTGGCCACAAGCTCTAAAGGCTGAGAAACAGCCTTTATACATCAACATATATATCTGATTAAAGAGTGGCTTAAGGGGATAAACCAACCTCACTAGAAATAGGGGCTTATTCATTACAAGGAATCTCTTCCAACCTTGAAGCCATGTTCCAGAACTGTGGAAGAGTGGGTTGACCAGTCTCTTAAGTGTCCCTGGTGGCCCCTACAAGAGTCCTTGTGCCACATGGAGGCTCTCTGCTTGATTTGGATGTCCTCACCATGTAATAGCCTTTGCCGGCTGAGCTCTACATTGGTAGATGAAGGGAAAAAGAAAGGTTCCCTGATGTAATTCTCCAAGGCTATGCTTTTGGTAGAGAAAAACAGCAGCTTGTTTGAGAATTCGGCCTTCCTGACCATCTGGAGAGGAATCTCCCTGCCACTGCCTCATTGGATTTTGCTTATTTACTTCCATGAAACTGAAGAGTGGGAACACACAATCTCTTTGCTGCCTAAATGACATCTCTTCCCTAGTCCTTCCAGCTCTCAGCATCTGAGTCCCTAGATAGTGTTTCCAAGGACAACCCTATGGCTCTCAGTTTCCCATGGTAACCTTAGATAGGAAGACCCTTCACATCATTTCAATCTTTAGTCTTTTTTTAAAAAAGACACATTTCAGTTCTCCAAAATGACTTTTTCTCAAAGCACAGGTCTTTGCTTATCTGGATTCCTAGAGAGATTCCCCAGGCGTTCAGGGGAAAATCTTCTATAAAATGATGCTGGACAACAGAGTAGCAACCTGGAGAGAAAGAGTGTGTACTACTGCATGGAAGAAACTCATCTCTGCAGAAGGTCATGAAAGATTTGAGGTGAAGTGCAATTTTAGAGAAAAGCCCTATGCTGAGAAAAATGTGCTGAAAACTTATCAAAAAGCCAAAAATCAATTTGAAAACTTTTTGTGTGTGTGAAAAGCTGAATGCTTATGCAAATATTAGTTGTGAAATGAAAAACAAATACAGACAGGCAAGGCCAATAATACAAGAAAAGCAAAGCAAAATCAAAGTTGTAAGGCTGTAGGGGCTTCCCAGTGGCACAATGGTCAAGAATGTGCCTGCCAATGCAGGAAAGACTCAAGAGACACAGTTTCTATCCCTGGGTCGAGCAGAGCCCCTAAAGTAGGAAATGGCAACCCACTCCAATACTCTTGCCTGGAAAATTTCATGGACAGCGAAGCCTGATGGGCTACAGTTCATGGGGTCACAAAGAGTTGGACATGACCGAGAGAATGCACACACACAGGTACCTGATAAATAATTCTGGCTTTGAAAAACAAGTTGGCATTCTAAAAAAAGTTATTTCAATGTTTCCAACTTCATGTGCTATTCATAGCAGAGGTAGTTGCTTTTATTTTGACTATTTTTACTATTAAAAACTAGATTCTAGAAAGGTAAAAATCCTTGGGAGATAATTTACTGCAGGTCTGTGGTAAATCATTCTTGAAGATGTGATAATGGTGTATTTTTTCCCCCTATTTTCTATTTGGGTTAAACAGTTTTAGCACAGAAACATTATCATTAATAGAAGGAAAAAATAAATGTCTCCTCTTAAACAAACAAACAAACATGAGACTGCGCACATAAATAAGATCTGTTGTAAAAATAAAAATTTGATTTCAAACTCTGAGGATGAAGTTGTAAAAAGTTGGCCACTTTTGATTCTGAAGTGCGTCTTTGTAGCTGTTTTCTGAATCCCTGGAATAAAGAGAGTTGATTTGCGATGGAATCTCCAGAGCCTGCAGTCATACATTACAATATGTTGTAAATCCAGAGGGTACAATATAGATTTCACAGGGGGCCCTGAGGTTAATTGAAATTCCATCTGTTTCTTCTCTGTGGCAAACTTAGTATCCTGGGATATTAGCTCAGGATAAGATAGGGGATTTATAACTTTTTTATTTTTAGGCTAAAGTAGAAGTTTGTCTAAATCTGCTCCTTCCTATGTTCTACCTCCTACCTTTACATTAAAAGAAGTTTACAAGACAGCTTTTATTTCCCCCACAGCTGCCCCCGAGNGTGACTTGCACAAAGCCCAAGGTAAAGCCAGAGATCAAGAACATCTGACTGCTGGGACCACAGCCAGCAGCTCCCGAAACTCACTATCGTATTTCTAGGAAAGAATGCATTTATACTCATGAGGAAATCCAAACGACAACTGTCTCTTATACACATCTCCCTCCCCCCCCTTTTTGCCAGTGCATGCCGGGCAATGCCATGTATTCTTAGACTCCCAATGGCCCCCATTACTGTCAATTAGTTACGGAATGCTACAGGGATTCATGCCTGACAGCTCGGGCAAAGGCAGGAGAAATGGGCTCAGTAGGGAGCGAGGGGCCTGATTCTTTTTTTGTGCACAAGAAATACCTTTCTCAGCAAGGCTTTTAATGGCCTTCCCTTCTTTCTTTCCTTCTGCCCAAGCACTGCGCCGCCCATGATCCCAACACACATCATGTACACATAGGATCCTATGTTTACACCCAACGTGTTTGTGTGACTGTTGCAAAGGACTGTGAGAACTCTCAGAGCAGAAGGCTCTGACATTTTCTTACAATCTATGAAAATTACTGAGCTTTAAAATTCTGACTTATATCTTTGCTATAATCTGATTCCTAACTTCCTTTCTTCAGAAGGTTTCTTGTTACTAAAAGCCTCTTTTGCCTCTTTCTGATTAGTATCTTTTCCTCCCGCTGAAGAAGAAATGTACTCTCTGGTCTCAGAACTTGGGTGGGAGCCCGCTGCACATGATGGCCGTGGCTGGCGTCTCCTACCACGTCCACGTCTTTTTGACTTCCGTCTCTACTTCTTGTCTTCCTCTCCTGTACTTTCCCTCGTTTCCCCCTTTGTCCTCATATCTGAGCCTGTATCATTCCACTTTCGCTGGAGACTTGAGGCTAGTTTTGTTTCACTCATTTTTGTTCTCTCTTTCATTTCGTACCCACACCAAATATCTACAGTGGCAAGACAAAGAGACTTTGTTTCATTCACCAAAACACCTGCACTCCATAGGAGAGCATCTGGCACAAGCAGGAGCTCTTAATATTTGTTGAAAATTAATGTACTGGTGAAAAATCATTTGCAAGTCATTGATGGCTCTCAGGATTAAGGAGAACCCAGCATCACATGAAAATTGGTTGCCTATTCCTAGTTTGCTGTTTCTGCTCTTTTTTTCGAATGCTAGTCTTTTTTTTCTCTTTACTATTCAAAATGAAGATACACTTAGGAAAAGCCTAACAGGAAAATAACAGATCCCAAGAGGAAATAAATACACCAGGGACTGGTTTCATGGAAGACAGTTTTTCCATGGACCAGAGTGGCCGGGGGAATGGTTTCAGGATGATGCAAGCCCATCCAAGCATGGGCACCACCTCAGATCATCAGGCATTAGATCCCGGAGGCTGGGGATACTTCTGCTAGAGAAAAGCTCCTGGGGACAGTTCATTTCTGGATGACACAGATGTTCAGGTTCTTCCTCTCCTCCTGCACCCTGGCCGCATTCAGGGTGTTGAGAGGCACCCAAAGGGTAGCAGCAGGAACTCACTACCAGCCTGTCTAAACCAGACATCTGTAGAAAGGCAGAGAGGAAGGCCCAGGAGGCAGAGAAGTAACAGAAATGAGAGCTGGAGGGTGGACTGTAAATCTTGGAGGGATTCCCTGAGCCCAAGAGGAAGGGTGTAGGCACGTCTTTTCAAGTCTTTTTGGCATTATTCATCACTCTGGTCTGCAAGATGAGGTATCCTGTATTGTCCATTCATCAATACCCACATATTTGTTTTAAGATTCCTGTAGAAGCAAGCATGCCTTTCACGCCATTTGAGATGAATTTCCAAGGCTATCTGATTACCAAACCTGCTTTATCTTAGTGCTTTTCAAACCTGCATGTGAATGTGAATCAGTTGGAAATCTTGGGAAGATGCCACTTCTGAGTGGTATCCTGAGAGTCTACATTTCTCACAAGCTCTCAGGTGAAGGCTTTGTTCCTGGTGTACTGACATGCTGATTCAGTTGCAAGACATTAATTACTTCATCAACTTTGCAAGAAATCAAGAGAGCTTTGTGAGGATGGACTGACTCTAACTTGAATTAAAGAAGTGAAGTCTCATTAACAAAGATTTTGATTCCCCATATAAGAAAAAGAGATGTATTTATATCTATGATTCTCATATCTTTCCTTTTTGGTAAATGAGTGTAGGTGGTGCTAGGAAACAGTAAATTAACTCATGATCTAGATATACTAAAGTCGTTTGTCTGGTATAAATTTCCATATTTTTTAAAACATATTTGAACCAGATTATATTACAAAATTTCTTTCTCTCTCAATGGCACCCCACCCCAGTACTCTTGCCTGGAAAATCCAATGGATGGAGTAGCCTGGTGGACTGCAGTCCATGGGGTCACTAACAGTCGGACAGACTGAGCGACTTCACTTTCACTTTTCTCTTTCATGCATTGGAGAAGAAAATGGCAACCCACTCCAGTATTCTTGCCTGGAGAATCCCAGGGATGGGGGAGCCTGGTGGGCTGCCGTCTATGGGGTCACACAGAGTCGGACACGACTGAAGTGACTTAGCAGCAGCAGTAGCAGCAGCAGCTATTTCTTTTAAACAGTGGACTTATTTTAGCTTAAAGAAAGAAATTAGCCATTGAATGAAAAAAAGAAAAAAAAGAGTTTACTTGAAAGAGAATATGACTAGCTATCTAACTTGCTTCTTTTCTACTTGCTAAAGAAAAGGCAAAAAGAAAGGATGGGGTAACATACATGTAGTTCCATTGGTAGCCAATCAATAAGATTTTGTTTGAAAAGAAGTACAACAAAATATCCCCACCAGTACACAGTTAATCCTATCAAAGATGTTTGCTCTCATAAACACATAGACTTGGAACTTAATTTACAGAGGCAACTTATGTTTATAAATTCACAGAAACTCAGAAGTGAATAGTTAATATTTCCTAAGTCTGAGTGTGGTATCAGTTGGGGATCCAGATCCAAATGGAGCAGACAATCTAGTTAGAAAGACAATTTTAAAATTAAGCAAAATTTTAAGTCTAAAATGTAATTTTACATAATTTCATAAGCTTCCAGGAATTTATGAGATTTAAAGGGACTTTAAGGAAAGAGTAAATGAATTTAGATTTAGATGGTCAAAGAAGGTATTCTGAAAACAAAGATTTGAATTGAAATCTGAAGGAAGGTTAGGCCAGCAGAGATGGAAGTTGAAAGACAATTTTAAAATTAAGCAAAATTTTAAGTCTAAAATGTAATTTTACATAATTTCATAAGCTTCCAGGAATTTATGAGATTTAAAGGGACTTTAAGGAAAGAGTAAATGAATTTAGATTTAGATGGTCAAAGAAGGTATTCTGAAAACAAAGATTTGAATTGAAATCTGAAGGAAGGTTAGGCCAGCAGAGATGGAAGTAGAGGGATGAGTGACTCAGGAAGGACAAAACAATTGTGTGGATACAAGAGAATATAAAGTGTTTGAGAGCTTATGAGCAGAACAGCTTGCTAGAGTGATGTATTTAAGGGAAACATGGTAAAGAGAGAAACAGTGGGAACACAGCATTGGGATTGGATTAAGAAAGGTCTTGAGTGGACAAAGGTTGGACTTGATTCTGTAAATTAAATGGAACTGCTGGATGTATTGAATAGAAAAATAAATTTTAACAGATTAAAAACATTTTTATTAAAAGTATCTTAATATATTCATTTCCACAGTCAAAGTGTCAGAGTTAAGGGTCAGAATTAGGATGGTGGTGAAGGGAACTGAATGGATAGGACTGAGGGTTGATCTAAGGGAGTCATAAGTCTTAGTGACTGATGGGATAGAGTTCATGGAAAGGCAGTGACTTTGAGGCTTGAAGTTAGCAGAATAGGAAAATGAACAGTTTGAGGGGGAAATAAATTCAACTCGAGATATCCTAAGTTTTAAGTAATAGTAAGATGAACAAGTAGGAAAATCTAATAAGCAACTGGAAGTGTGACAGTGTGATGCTACTGAGATGTAGCCATAAGCAGAAGCTTGTAAGTAAAAGGTATCGCCGAGGGAAAATATGCAGAATCTGAGAATCTTAGGAAACATCGGTATGTGTGCCCTGGATGGAGAAACAGCAGTAGTATAAGAAACATAGGTACACAGAGGATTAAAGAAGTGACGGGAAGAGGGTATGGCCACAATATCAAATGCAGCAGAGAACCGAGCACGGGGACGATGAGATCAAGGAAAGACTCTTCAAAGTTCTTGTTGCTCTTTCCAGTTTGGTAAATCTAGTCCAGTTGCTATTTCACTCACACAGAGTGAAAGGGAGGAAACGCGATGACAAAAGATTAAGGAGTGACCAAATCATAACAAAGTTAGAATTTATCCTTTAGATTAAAGGGAAAAATAGCATGGAAACTGAAGAGGAATGTAAGGTCAAGTTCTTTTATTGCCTTTTATTATAGTGGTGATTAAATTTACTTGTTTATTGATTAAGGAGAAGGGGAAAAAAGGAATGAAAAGTTGATGGTATATAAAAACTGCAGAGGGACAGGAATTTGAGGAGGCAAAGGCCTGAAGGAGAAGGGAGCATTGGTTAAAGGAATGAGTACTATAAATATTGAAAAAAATCCCTCTGAACAAAAAACAATGCCAAACAACTCTGTTTCCACATATCTGGAAGAACAAGGGTTCAGAGATGGCCATATTCAGTTTCCTCAGGGCCCCATCACTTCAATAAAGTAGCATGTGGGATTGCTTTCAAGCTCTGGGTCTGGAGATAAAGTGGATGGATGGGAAAGGTTTGGACGGACCATTGCGTTAGGTAATTAGCAATAGATGAACAAGAAGCATTGCTAAACAACAGTTGAGATGAGCATGAATATGCCAAGTAAGCACAGATACACACCTAAAGACAGTGGACTTGACTCAGGTGTGCGGAACTAACACAACAGGTGGGGGAAGGTGAAGTGGGCACCAGAGTGCAAGGAGCTGAGGGCAGTACTGAAGGAACTGGCTGAGTCCATACGGACGTAAAACACCTCAGTTGGAATGATCAGACACCAGATCATGCCAACAAGAGGAAGATGAATCAGAATGGTCAACTGGGAGAACACATCCACTCTGAGCATTCCAGCTTAAAAGGTACTTGTTGGGATTCCAACAAACTGACTCAGCAGCATATGCTCCCTACTAGGCTTGCCCATGCTGGGGCTGCAGAAGGGTGAGGCAGTGCTCCTGCCCTCAAGGAGCTTTAGTGTAGTTAGAGGGAGAGGATAAGCACATTTGCGCCCTGTGAGTGAGTGCACCCACACTGTGCGTTAGGACTTCAGACATTGTGGAGCCTTGGTTGGAGGATAGCTGGTTAAGAAGCAGCCAGATGGCATGATGGGAGTTGTCCCTTCTCCTACCTTTTTTCACATTCTCCCCAGTATTCATAGCCAAGTCACACAGCTGCACCTTCAAGACAATGAAAATGGAGCTAAGGAAAGGGTAACTGTGATTTCCTCATCATGTATGGCAGACCTGAAAGCTACACTCATTTCCTTGCTCAGACAAAGGTAAAAGCAGTACTCATCTTCCTTCTATGCCTGGCATAGGATACCTCACCCAGCAGAGCAAGTTGTGTTAAGAGGAAGAAATGAGATTTGTGAGAGATGAGAAATCTGGAGGTCTTTAAGAAAATTATTTACTCTCCCCTCTCTGCCCAGCTGTACAAAGATATAATTGACTTATAGCAAAAGTCTAAAGTACATTACATTATGTTGCAAAATGATCACCACCATAAGATTAGTTAACTTCTATCACTCCATGTCTGAGGAGGCCTTACAAATAGCTTAGAAAAGAAGAGAAGTGAAAGGCAAAGGAGAAAAGGGAAAGATATACCCATCTGAATACAGAGTTCCGAAGAACTGCAGGGAGAGATAAGAAAGTCTTCCTCAGTGATCAGTGCAAAGAAATAGAGGAAAACAACAGAATGGGAAAGACTAGAGATCTCTTTAAGGAAATTAGAGATACCAAGGGAACATTTCATGCAAAAATGGGCAAAATAAAGGACAGAAATGGTGTGGAACTAACGGAAGCAGAAGATATTAAGAAGAGGTGGCAAGAATACACAGAAGAACTATTAAAAAAAGATCTTCATGACCCAGATAACCACGATGCCATGATCACTCACCTAGAGCCAGATATCCTGGAATGCGAAGTCAAGTGGGCCTTAAGAAGCATCACTACGAACAAAGCTAGTGGAAGTGATGGAATTCCAGTTGAGCTATTTCAAATCCTAAAAGATGATGCTGTGAAAGTGCTGCACTCAATATGCCAGCAAATTTGGAAAACTCAGCAGTGGCCACAGGACTGGAAAAGATCAGTTTTCATTCCAATCTCAAAGAAAGTCAATGCCAAAGAATGTTCAAACTATTGCACAATTGCACTCATCTCACACTAGCAAAGTAATGTTCAAAATTCTCCAAGCCAGGCTTCAACAGTACGTGAACTGTGAACTTCCAGATGTTCAAGCTGGATGTAGAAAAGGAAGACGAACCAGAGATCAAATTGTCAACATCCAATGGATCATTGAAAAAGCATGAGAGTTCCAGAAAAAAACATCTATTTCTGCTTTATTGACTATGCCAAAGCCTTTGACTGTGTGGATCACAACAAACTGTGGAAAATTCTGAAAGAGATGGGAATCCCAGACCACCTGACCTGCCTCCTGAGAAATCTGTATGCAGGTCAGGAAGCAACAGTTAGAACTCGATATGGAATAACAGACTGTTTCCAAATGGGGAAGGGAGTACATCAAGGTGGTCATCCTGCTTATTTAACTTATATGCAGAGTACGTCATGCAAAATGCCAGGCTGGATGAGGCATAAGCTGGAATCAAGATTGCCAGGAGAAATATCCATAACCTCAGATATGCAGATGACACCACCCTTATGGTAGAAAGTGAAGAAGAACTAAAGAGCCTCTTGATGAAAGTGAAAGAAGAGAGTGAAAAAGCTGGCTGAAAACTCAACATTCAAAAAACGAAGATCATATCATATGGTCCCATCACTTCACGGCAAATAGATGGAAAAATAATGGAAATAGTGAGAGACTTTATCTTTGGGGGCTCCAAAATCACTGCACATGGTTACTGCAGCCATGAAATTAAAAGACACTTGCTTCTTGGAAGAAAAGTTATGGTCAACCTAGACAGCATATTAAAAAGCAGAGACATTACTTTGTCAACAAAAGTCCATCTATTCAAAGCTATGGTTTTTCCAGTAGTCGTGTATGGATGTGAGAATTGAACTATAAAGAATGCTGAGCGCTGAAGAATTGGTGCTTTTGACCTGTGGTGTTGGATTAGACTCTTGAGAGTCCCTTGGACAGCAGGGAGATACAACTATTCAATCTTAAAGGAAATGAACCCTGACTATTCATCGGAAGGACTGATGATGAAACTGAAACTCCAATACCTTGGCTACCTCATGCGAAGAAGTGACTCATTGGAAAAGTTGGGAAAGTTGAAGGTGGCAGGAGAAGAGGATGACAGAGGATGAGATTGTTGGATGGCATCACTGACTCGATGGACATGAGTTTGAGTAAGCTCTGGGAGTTGGTGATGGACAGGGAAGCCTGGCATGCTGCAGTCCATGGGGTCACAAAGAGTTGGACACGACTGAGCGACTGAACTGAACTGATCACTCTATGTAGTCATAATTTTTTCCCTCATGATGAGAACTTCTGAGATCTATTCTCCCAGCAACATTCAAATATGCAATACAGTATTGTTATGGACAGTCATCATGGAGCCCTGGATGAGAATGCATTACCCAGGAGCTACTTCACAGATGAGTGCATGACCAGACCTTAGGAGCATTCCTCCCAACCGTGCAGAAATCTGCTCCCAGTACTCCCTCGCTCCCATCCCACTCTTGGAGTCTCCTCCCACTTTAGAGCATGCTGTCCAGACCATGCAAGCCTGGGAAGGCATTCTGGCTTTGCAACTCACCAGTTGTGTGACCTTGGACAAGTAACTTAAGACAACCGAGTCTCATTTCCTTTCTAATTCTTGGCAGAACTGTGCGGCACTGAACAATTGCTTGATTTTATTGTCATTTTCAATTACTCCTTTCCCCTTATCTTCATTGTTTGCTAATGAAAATGATCCTCCTTCCCATTTCTTTCATTCAGCCACACTGCTTGGTAGCAGAGAGCCTTCCCCTAGTCAGATGAACCTGAGTCAAGAAATCAACCATCTGCCCAGCAGTGGACTAGTGCCTGGTGACTATCATTCGACTAATACCTCTCTGATCCAACACACATATACACACACACAGAAACTCACAAAGCCTGAGCCCCTTTCAGAGCTGCTGAGTCAGAATCTTGTAGAGATGAGGCCTGGAGCCTATATTTTTAAAACTTCCATCACTGATTAAGAATGTTGCACCTATTCACTCCCATACCCGATGAGAATCCACAACAATATTCTTTGAAAACTGGACAAATTGTTTTCTATCGGATTAGCTTCACAAGCTCCAGTCGCCTCAGTGATAGTCATGGAACAAACTGATAGGGATCTAGCTAACTGGGGATTACCATTTCACAGAAGTCCACCATCAAAAACAATGTTGTTTGTTGTCTGTTGTTTTCTTTACACTAAACCAGTCTAGAGTTTAGGCTTGGGTTTGCTCCCATCTTTTTTTTTGCTTGTTTTGGTTAAATGTAACCATGGCTCCATCCTGGAGCTCTGTTTTACTTGTCATCGTATGACTCACGTCTTCCTAAGGAGCCAAGGACCAAGGACTCCATGGCAGGAGGAGACGAAGGATGCCTGAGAGAGGAAAGAAAGATTGGAGGCTGAGTGTGGGGATGCCGGGAGACGGGGAGCAGTGCAGTGGCAGCAGTAACTATGGACTGAATGCCCCACATGTTAGTTCTGGCCGGGGGGACAAGAAAAGCAGCAAATTGCAGCTGAGGGAATAGTTTTTCAGATATTTCTAGTATCTTGCTCTGTGTCCTACACGTTTAGGGGTGCATGTGCCTGTGTGTGTGTGAAATGGGGGGGGTGGGGGGTGGCCGTACACTCAGAGTTGAAAATAAAAAAAAAAGCTCTCTCTATTGACTCCTGAACGGCCGAGATAAAGAGAACCGCATGGGACTCATTGTCAGGAATGAGAGCTCAGAAGCTGGCCTCCTTTTTCCCATTATTGTGCTATTTTCCTCCTTCTCCCTACCCCTCCCACCTCAAAATGTTCCCCCCAGCCCCCACTCAACTCCCACCCACCCCAACAACCCAAAGACCCTCTTTTCAAGCTCCCACTGCCGAGGCCCCCTCAACGGAGCCCAAGACCTCCATTCAGAGTCACTGGTTTGGGTAAAATCCCTTATTCACCCCCTGGCCACCCCCCTGCCCCATCAGCTGAGTCTCAGCTCAGACCTCACAAAACAAAACAAAACCAGCCCGTAGAATTGATGGTTGCTGCTGGAGGCCCCTCCTCCACTCCTTCCCCCGGGGCTCCTGCCCGGGCAGCCTCTATTCTCCACAGCTCCCTCCCTCCCTGCCCCCAGCTCCTGCTGGATTTTTGTAGTTAACAAGTGCACACTGTTATTATTGTGCCCCCTATCATATTTATTCCTTTTCAGAGCTGATCTGCACTTTTGTCAGAGGCAACTGAGGCATCTTTTGACACTTTAGCCTTTCTGTCTGCTGGGGAGTGATGACAGGGGTGGCAGCGGGGGCAATCCAGTCTTCTCAGACGAGCAAGCAAGGCAGAAACGAGGAAGAAGAGAACAAAACTCCCAAACAAGGGCGACTGCAGAGGAAAGAGAAAAACATTGTAACTTGTTAGTGACCCAATGCAAAAGAGGTAAGGGGAGGAGGACGCTAATGAGCTGGCTGACACTCCTATTTAAAAGTGCTTTATTTCCCAGCAAGGCTGCGAGATGGCTAACTCTGTTAAAACACTCAGCTAAACTTTGATTTTCATAAGTTCCCTAAAACTTAGGGAAATGAGAGAGAAACAGAGAGAGAAAGAGTAAAATCCAGGGAGATTCAGAAATAAATATCAACAAATAAAGAAAGGGGAAAAGAGAGAAAAGAAATAAAATTTTTGGTGTTTTTAATCTAAGACTCAGCTGAAAGTATCTAACAGATCTAGCAAAAGTCTCTTGTGCCTTTTTAAAATGTAAAGCTTAGGAAATGTCACCAGAATCCCCAAACTGCAGTGATTAGTAAACTTCCCAGATTCCTTCGTATCCTTTTCCACTGACAACATTGCGGTCACGGGAGAGAAGTCATGTCTGAAAGCACTGCTCCAATTAATGACACAGAGAGTGCTGAAATATCAATGGAGAGGAACTTGAAGAAAACACAGCTAATTAATTTTCACTTGACCTCCCAGAGAGCGGTGTTTTTATTCTACTTGTACATATGAGGAGAGGAAGTTGAACAGCACTGTGACTTGCACAAAGCCCAAGGTAAAGCCAGAGATCAAGAACATCTGACTGCTGGGACCACAGCCAGCAGCTCGCGAAACTCACTATCGTATTTCTAGGAAAGAATGCATTTATACTCATGAGGAAATCCAAACGACAACATCCCAATGTGCTCATTTAGGAGAAGAGTGTGTCCAGAGAACATTAAAGGAAGAGATTAGCCTGTGGAATTAGTCACCACCAACTTGGTTTTCTTTCCTTATAAGACAAAAAAAGGAATCTCATGAAAACGCTACATGGAGGGAGATGCCCCAAGTCTTCTCTAATAATGTTCTTTCACTTTTCTAAATAATATACTGTATTCTTAAAAACAAATTGCTCAGAGCATTTTGTAAACATTAATCAAATCTCAGGACAGTAGTAGGGGGCCTCTATTATTACCCTCAGCTCTCAGATGGAGAAATTGGTTTGGAGAAACTAAATCACTAGTACAAGTTTACTCAGAAACTTCTAGTTACTCAGAAATTCCAGGGTAGACTAAGGTCTAAAATTCATCATTCCTAAGCTGAAATCCACCCATCTTTCTGTAAGACCAATGTCATCCAACATGTCCTTCAACAAAATTTCCATTTGTTTTATTCTTATTTTCATGCTCAAGTTTTCCCCTTGTCTCCTTGTGCAAACTTAAAAAGCTGCCCATTACACCTTTTATAATCTTTCCTACAGTATGAAATCTAATGTTCTCACATGTCTTACTTCCAAATAAACACTGCAATCTTGACTTTCTTCTCTCATCATTCAACTTCTGCTCATACTAGGCTTGACACACATGTGTTCAAAGGCAAAAGCAGGATACCCCGTCCCAATTTCCCTTTCTTGGGAGAATAGTTATCCCAACTAATATTGCTGTTGCTATTGCTAAGTCATTTCAGTCATGTCCGACTCTGTGCAACCCCATAGACGGCAGCTCGCCAGGCTCCCCCTTCCCTGGGATTCTCCAGGCAAGAACACTGGAGTGGGTTGCCATTTCCTTCTCCAGTGCATCAAAGTGAAAAGTGAAGTTGCTCAGTCGTGTCTGACTCTTAGCGACCCCATGGACTGCAGCCTACCAGGCTCCTCCGTCCATGGGATTTTCCAGGCAAGAGTACCGGAGTGGGGTGCCATTTCCTTATCCATAACTAGTATTAGCAGAAAGGAAATACTGCTGCATATTTGGATAATACTTCATAGTTTGTAAAAAAGCTTCATACAGGCTATCAGTTGAATTTCACTATAGTCCTAAGAGTTCTGGAGATAAAGAAACTGAGTCAGGCTGAAAGAGGTCATGTGTCCAAAGTCACACAGCTAGGAAGTTGTGTGTGTGTGTGTTTGCAGAGGTGGTAGGGAGTGACAAGAACCCAGGACTTCTAGGACTCAGGCACAGAATGTTTCATTATGGTGTTATAGCCATGCGTTCCGGGAAACAAACTCATTCAGAAGGACAATGCAGATGGTGGAGTGCAGTTTATTACACCAGCGGGCCCAAGGCAGAGTCTCCTCTTAGCTAAGGACCCCAACCAGCATTTGTGAAAATCTTTTATACCCCATGTGTACGTGTCTGAACCCACCACCCCAAATTCCTTGAGACTTACATAAACCAAGGAAAATACAATCCCAATAACCCCATCATTCATGTGCTATGTGCTCATGTGCTCAAACAGTTAGCCAATAATCAATAAACCCGAGGTTACACTCTGATAGATACAGAAAAATTTATAGCCTGTCTGGAGGAAGGGTTGATTAGTGTATGTTTTCTCTTAGGCAATGAGTAACCTAGATATGATCTTCAAGGTTCCCCTGTCTGGAGGGGGTCTTATCCTTCTGTTGTTTTCATAAGCACTAAACACAGAGTTCAGAGTCCATTGGAAAGGTGGCTGAGCATGATCAGCATGAACAGGCCAAAGATGGAGTCCAGTTCAGTCGCTCAGTCGTGTCCGACTCTTTGCGACCCCATGAATTGCAGCATGCCAGGACTCCTTGTTCATCACCATCTCCTGGAGTTCACTCAGACTCACATCCATCGAGTCTGTGATGCCACCCAGCCATCTCATTCTCTGTCGTCCCCTTCTCCTCCTGCCCCCAATCCCTCCCAGCATCAGAGTCTTTTCCAATGAGTCAACTCTTCGCATGAGGTGTCCAAAGTACTGGAGTTTCAGCTTTAGCATCCAAAGAAATCCCAGGGCTGATCTCCTTCAGAATGGACTGGTTGGATCTCCTTGCAGTCCAAGGGACTCTCAAGAGTCTTCTCCAACACCACAGTTCAAAACCATCAATTCTGCAGCGTTCAGCCTTCTTCACAGTCTAAATCTCACATCCACACATGACCACAGGAAAAACCATAGCCTTGACTAGACGGACCTTAGTCGGCAAAGTAATGTCTCTGCTTTTGAATATACTATCTAGGTTGGTCATAACTTTTCTTCCAAGGAGTAAGCGTTTTTTAATTTCATGGCTACACTTACCATCTGCAGTGCTTTTGGAGCCCCCCAAAATAAAGTCTGACACTGTTTCCACTGTTTCCCATCTATTTCCCATGAAATGATGGGACCGGATGCCATGATCTTTGCTTTCTGAATGTTGAGCTTTAAGCCAACTTTTTCGCTCTCCTCTTTCACTTTCATCAAGTGGTTGGGAATCCACCTTCTAATGAAGGGGACGCGTATTCAGCTCCTGGTCGGGGAACTAGTATCCAACATGCCTTGGGGTCACTCAGCCCGTGTTCCTCAACTAGAAAGCCCGTGCACCTCAACTAAGATCCAACGAGCCAAAAAGAAATAACTATTTTCTTAAAAGGAATGAATTCACATGTGATAATTTCTTTAAAAAAAAGAAGAAGAAGGTGCCAACCTGGGAAGACTTGGAGAAGAATAAATACTCCAGAGAGTGGACAGCACGTTCAATGGCTTTCAGGCAGAAACCTGTTTGGTTGGTGTGAGACATGAAGGATGCCTAATATGACTGGAGTGTGGTAGTTGAGGGGGAAAACAGCATGAGATAAGGGCAGATCAGGCAGGACTCCATGAGGCAGGACAAGAATTTTGGAATTTATTCAAAACCAGGTGATAAATGGCTGAAAGGTTTTTAAGTAAGAGAGTGATTTCATCTGATTTATGATTTTAGAAAGATCCTCTGGCTGCTGTGTAGCAAATGGATTGCAGGGAGATCGGAAGCAAGAACATCGATTTCAAGGTTTTTGTAGTGGTCCAGGCAAGAGATGCTCAAAGGTTAGGGTGTTCTCAGTGGAGAAGGAGAGAGGTAGATATTAAGGTATCCTTTGGAGGATGAGATAGACTTGCTGAAGGATTGGGCATGGGCTGTAGGAGAACAGAGAAATCAAAAATAATTCCTAGATTTTTTTTTTTTTTGGCTTGGGTCACTTCTTGCTATTTACTTTGCTGAGGAAAATTGGAGGAGAAGCAAATTTTTCAGGGGAGAAATTACCAATCTAAGTTGAAATGTCAAACAGAGAGTCAATTGTGTGAGTCTGGACTTTTGGAGAGAAGACAGGACAAGAATTGCAGGTTTGGACACCTCCATACATGGATGGCATTTCAACCAAAAGATGGGTGGCATTACCCAGGCAGAGTGTAGATGGAGAAGAGAAGAACTCAGGATTGAATCCTGGGTCCTTTCACGTGGGGAGCTTCAGCACAGAATTTGAAAAGGAGGTTGAAGAGGAACAGCCAGTGAAGCAGGAGGAACATCAGCAAGGGAGGGTCCCCGCAAGCCAAGAGAAGACAGTATTTGAAGGAGGACACGGGTCAGCTTAAACATCAAGTGCAATGAAGCCCAAAGTCACCACCGGATTTGGCAAAAAGGAGATCGTTGAGCCTCCCTGCAGACATGTGAACTTGAGAGGCATGCCAGTTTTGGAGCCAAACAGGATTTGGTTTGAGTTGTAGGTCCACCCACTTACAAGCTGGGTGAGCTTGGACAGGTTGTGTCTATAAATTTAGACAATGACATTCACCATACAGGATTGTTGTAAAGTATAAGGGAGATAAAGTATATGAAATTGCATAGCACTTAATAGGCGCTTGATACATACTGATTCCCACTCTCTAGGCAGTTGTGAAAAGGCAGGGAACTGGGCATGGCCCCAGAGAAGAGGGCTTGGCGTCCTCAGGTTCTGCTTTTGAAACTTCTGCAGTGCTTGTTTGCAAAGAAAAGAAAAGGATTATTGACCCAGCGTCCTGAGAGTGGAGGCAGCTGACTCTGCCCAAGAGCAAAATGAGAGCAGGTTTTCAGGCCCCATGCATGGCCTCAGGCATCCTTGCTAATTCACTCCTAGGTCATCAGGTTCCTACCAGCCAGTCACTATCCTCGTTCCTGTTAGGTTCTGGGCTGAGCAGGACAGACTGAGGCCGAAGGTGACTGTGTCTAAACCCTTGAACAGTGTGTTCTGAGAAGACTTCATTCTCAGGGTCACGCTCTGATGACTTAGATGAGTTTCCAGGACTCGTGAGACGTCCCAAACCCTGTGGTAAGAAGACCATGGTTCCCCCAGCCTTTGCATGGAGAAACGTGGCTCAAACAGAGCAGGGGAGCCCATTTCAGAGCCACGTTTGTGCTCTCTTCCTGTAGAAATGCAGCTGGGACTGCGGCGTGGGAGCAGGTCAAAGTGAGGAGGCACTTTGTGACACTTGGTGTCACAGCGGGCCTGTGAGCAGGTGGTGGATTGAGTCCTTGTCCCAGATGGTCAGTACCTCTCCCCCAGGAGGTACTGGAAATGCCAGGGGGTGAGTGGGGAAACTGCCAGCAGATAGAAATAAGATTGAGCGCCAGGAAAGCAGAGAGGGTCTGGGTCAAGGAGGCCAGATAGCGGGCACATGTGGCCACTGTGCCCCCCTCAGCCCAGGGCAGACACGGCTAATCCAGCATAGCTCCTTCCTCCTCAACCTAAACTCAGCCTCTGAGCCTAACCCAAAGCAGCCTCGACACGGAGCTCTAGGCAGCCACTACCAATAACTTAACCTTGGCTTTCAAGACAGACTTAGTTTCAGTTGCTCAGTCATGTCTGACTCTTTACAACCCTGTGGACTGTAGCCCGCCAGGCTCCTCTGTCCACGAAATTCTCCAGGCAAGAATACTGCAGTAGGTTATCATTCCCTTTTCCAGGGGATCTTCCCGCCCCAGGGATTGAACCCAGGTCTCCCGCAGCCAACAGAGAGCCAGACAGACTTAGTAAATATTTTTTTGCTAGGCCAGTTTTACCAACCTCTCTAACTAGTTCTCAAATAACCTTACAGCCTGAGTAGAGGCGTTCTCGACGATGTTTTAATAATATCTTGTAGCACTTGGCCTTCATCTTCAATCCACCATCACATGAAACCTACTTTTGGAATGATGGGGTTTTGGAGTTGAACTTTCATGGGCCTCTCAAGTAGTTCTTTTCAGACTATCATCTTGGTAAAGGCAGACTCTGATTTGTCAGTAGCTAGTCTGGGGTGGGACCTGTGATCGTACATTACTGACAAGCTCCCAGGAACTACTGAGGCACCTGAGCTGCGGTCCACACTTTGAGCAGCAAGGCAATAGACCACGTCAGGTGTTGACTCACAAGAGAGGAGAGGAAAATTTCAGACAAACAGGAAGCTAATAGGGCTCACAGTGTTCTAGAGACAAGTTGGCAAGATCCTCAGCCACCTGGACAAGCAATCCAGGATGATGTAGCTGCCATGCAGACTCACACTGTGAAACAGATGAGCAGCTTGAAGAGAATTCCTACCCCCACTGCCTGGTGTGCAAGTTGCTGTTCGTGAGCAGACAGGGTGATGGCGGCTAGGCCCCTTGCGTTGTCATCTGGGGAGAGAGGCAGTGAGTGGGCTGCCAGAAGGCTTCTTGGAGTCAGCCGGGATGAGGGCAGGAGAAGGGGGAACTTGCAGTGTCCCAGCAGCAGAGATAGAACCAGGGGGCTGCACTCTTTACACTGGCAACTCCAGCTTTCTCAGGCCCAGTGGTAATCCTGGAACGGCAATCAATCAACCAGGGGTAACCTGCGTGACTGTCTTCTTTGTCTTCTCATTCAGGTTCTGCAGAACCTACCTGTTCAAGCAGCCTCTGCCAGTGGAGAGAAGTTGAGTGAAAGTGTCCAATCTCACTTAGACACTTGTTGTTGGAAGCTCTTGTTGCTGACTAAACAAAGGCTGGAAACACAAGAGTTGCAATGGGTTTTCTCTTTGCCCTCCATGTTTGACCAGGCTTCTTTTTCCTACCCTTTTCTTTGTGGGGACAAGAGGAAATCCAGAGAGTTCTAATGATTGAAGTGAGAGAGCCTCAAGAGCAGGAGGAAAAAACCTCCCTGATGGAAGAGTACTCTCCCAGGACGTCCATCAGTGCCCACCACCAGCTACCCGGCTCCATGCCAACCCTACCAACGCCCAGGCCACTGACTCACTCCCATCCAGGCCTGGACCTGTGCTCACACAGGGCATGGAGAAGCCACTCCCCCTGGCTGGTAATGGGGCAGCAAAGACTTCCTTGAGAACATGGGGCCCACGTGGGCCTCTCCAAGGCCAGAACCTGGCTGGGCCTTGGGGACTGCTCAAGCAGCTCTCTTCCTCCCCCTCCTCCCCCTCTTCCCCCTCCTCCTCCTCTTTTTTTGCCTCTTATGGAAACTGTACTGAGATTAAACAATGCTCAGGAATAACTGGGTCAAGTCAGCCGTGTGTAGGGAGGAGGAGACAATGGGACTGCGTGGGTGACTGCGTTTCAGGCAGCAGCCGACACACCATTAACGAAACAGGAAAATCGGGAACGTCTGCTTGCTGACGACTCAATTACCCATCACTTACTGGATCAAGCTCAGCTCCACTCAGAAAGCCAGGTCGCCTTCCCCGCCACGTCCCTCCACAGCCCACCAGCCACCCCGATCTCCAGCCACATGGAGCTTCTCGGTGCCCCCGGACATGGCAACTCTTCATGCCAGTGTGCCTTTACCCTTCTCCTCACAGCAAAAGGGACACTCCCTCTATTGCTCTGAAAACTCCCTACCTCTGCTTCTCTGCGAAGGTGTCTCAGGCAGAGGCAGTGTCTTTCTCTTCTGTGCACCCAAAGCACAGAATTTGTGTTACCATCAGTGCTTCCCAGACCTTCTAGCTCATGAGCTATGAGCACCTCAAGGGAGGAACTATGTCATACTCATCTTTGTATCTGCAGAGCCCGTCACACTATTGGGTTCATGCGAGCTGCTAAATAAGCATGTCAAGCAGGTGAATGAACGAATGAATGCATAATGGTAAGAGGGTTGGCTATGCGGTCGAGATACCTTGATTGGTGCCAGCAATCACTGTGTGATCTTTTTTTTTTTACATTTTGAAAAATTATTTATTTAGCCACATTGCATTGCATATGGGATCTTAGTTCCTTGACCAGGAATTGAACCCACGCCCCTTGCATTGGAAGCATGAAGTCAACCCCTGGATCACCAGAGAAATCCACCATTGTGATCTTGATCAAGGCACTTAATCTCTCCTAACCTCACATGCCTCATCGATGCAGTGGTAATAATGATACCCAAACTGCCTACCTTGTAGGGCTGCATTGACGACCCAGTGACATAATTTCTGGTAAAGCACCTTATGAGCTAAAAAGGAAGATGTGTGCACCCCAATACCACAAAGTCTCCTAGACTGATCAGGTCTCCAAACTTTCACTCCTGAGTGAGGTGAGTATTGGAAAAAGGGGCCTCCCGCTCTCTGAACTCTCCAAGAATCTGTCAGCAGAAGGAGCTTTCAGTGCACGCACGGAGACAGATGTATGTGCTTATATGGAAATGTGTTTTTAACAAATATAACATGAGAATGGAATTCTTTTTTCCCCGCATCAAGCCTTGATAGCTAATTAATTCCACCTGGAGGAAGGAGCCAGGCTCTGGGCAGAGAGGAGCTGTCCTTCCATGTTTGGGAAAGAATCTACGGTAGCTACCGCGTGGGCATCTGGAGAAAGGCAGCAGATAAACCAAGTCATTGGTTTTGAAGGATCTCAGGGATTATTTAGTCTGACCTCATCCTTCATGGGCAACCCAGAAAGGGAGCATGTTTAGCTCAAGAAACTGAGACGTGGCAGAACTGGGCATAACCCCCTTTCTTTCTGCTGCTCTTTCTCCTTCATAGCCAATTTTCCTGATCCGAGACTCTGATGACATTTCTTAGCTAGCATCCATGGATGGTTGTTAGAGCAGCCTGTGGACAAAGTTAATTATCCAAGGAAATACTACATATAGCAGGCTTTATTCTCCTCTCAGCAAATATCATGCCCACATGAATGCTTTCAAGTTAATGACCCTGGGCACCTTCTTGCCTTCCTAATAATTGCCTTATAAATTAATTCCTTATATATCGCCTTTAAGTGTCTGGGTAGACGCTGAGTGCTGTGCTGAAGTTTGCAACAGTGAGGCGCAATGTCTAAGACTGCAATGAATGGGCACTGTGGACTGGTTCCCAGTAGATCTGGATTCTGACTCCTGAGCCTGCTACCAGCCAGCTCTGGCACCTTGACAGGGTGCTTCCATCCTCTGAACTGCAGTTTTCAAATCTGTGAGATAAGGCTGAACTCCTTCATAGTTTCAGGTCTATGAGATGAACTAGGATTCTGGATGCTTACGTGACAAGAATGGGAGGATGTTGCATCCAGATCTGTTCTCTTAATTCAGATGTCACTTCTAACTCAGGCTCGGTCACTGGGTGGGGCTGGGTCAGGAGCTGTGTTTCTTACAGTATTTGAGCAGTGCGTTAGGCACGGTAATAGCTTCAGCTGGGAGCCAATTCAGGGAAGCCACTGTACCCTCCCCTCTTCTCTGTCATAAAGCCCTGGATGCTGAGGGATCAGAACGCTTGGCCTTAGCCTCAGTCATAACTTTGGTTTGTTTGTTTAAAGTTGTTCTATTATTCTTTCCCTTTTGCCTTATGTGCTTGACTTTGTTGCCACCTTCTCCCCTGGCCAACTCATGGACGCCTATGGCTGCACCTTCCACTGAGATGCTGAGGCTTCTCAAGCTATTCTCCTGGCCCAGGGCAGAACATTGTACTCTTGGTTTGCCCACCCCTTGCTCTTCTCCCAGTCTTCCCCATATTGGTAATGAGGCCACATTCAACCACTTGACCAAGCAGAACACTAGACATCACCCTTGGTGCCTCTCCTGCCCTGCCTATCCCAGTCACCTCCTCCCTTAACCTAGATCGTGTCCTTCCTTTCCTGTTTCTTCCATTTTTGATCTGGTTCCTGCTGTATCAACTCTCCCCATGACCACTTCTTTCCCCAAATTGTTGTTCAGTCACTCCGTTGTGTCTGACTCTTTGCAACCCCATGGACTGCAGCATGCCAGGCTTCCCTGTCCTTCACTGTCTCCTGGAGTTTGCTCAACTGATGTCCATTGAGTCGGTGATGCCATCCAATCCATCTCATCTTCTGTCATCCCCTTCTTCTCCTGCCTCTTAACCTACCTTCTTGACCACTGTACCAGGCTCTTAACTTACCTTCTTGCTTCTTCCTTAGCATCTCTTCTTTCAGTCTATCCTTCACACTGGAGCTCAGGGCAATGGTTCTCATCCTTGATGCAATTGAGATCATCTGGGGGTTTTGAACCCACTGATGCTGGGATTGCACACCCACCCCAGGGACTCTAATGTGATTGGTCTGGGGTGTGGCCCAGTATGGAAAGTTTTTAATGTTGTCATTGATTCTAATGTAAAGTCAAGTTTGAGGGCTGCTATGCTAAATTAATCTTTCTGAAACTACTTGCAGGGTAAAGTCTAAACTGTGTACCTGGCATTACCTAACCATTCCCAGCTAGGACACAGCCTCCCAATACCTTAACTTCAGATGACTACAGTCTATGGGCATGGATGAGACCTCCTCTCTCATAGAAGATGGAGAGAGGCAGAGAGGCTGATGCAGTGGTCCAGGTGTGAGATGATGGGCAAAAAATAAGGGCAGAGAGAAGAGAAGAGTGAGTTCCACTGACCCTTTTGTTCTGTCTCAAGCCCAGAGGCATCCTTAGTAAAAATGTTCCTGGAAACAAAATTGGATACCCTNCCTGGGTAGACGCTGAGTGCTGTGCTGAAGTTTGCAACAGTGAGGCGCAATGTCTAAGACTGCAATGAATGGGCACTGTGGACTGGTTCCCAGTAGATCTGGATTCTGACTCCTGAGCCTGCTACCAGCCAGCTCTGGCACCTTGACAGGGTGCTTCCATCCTCTGAACTGCAGTTTTCAAATCTGTGAGATAAGGCTGAACTCCTTCATAGTTTCAGGTCTATGAGATGAACTAGGATTCTGGATGCTTACGTGACAAGAATGGGAGGATGTTGCATCCAGATCTGTTCTCTTAATTCAGATGTCACTTCTAACTCAGGCTCGGTCACTGGGTGGGGCTGGGTCAGGAGCTGTGTTTCTTACAGTATTTGAGCAGTGCGTTAGGCACGGTAATAGCTTCAGCTGGGAGCCAATTCAGGGAAGCCACTGTACCCTCCCCTCTTCTCTGTCATAAAGCCCTGGATGCTGAGGGATCAGAACGCTTGGCCTTAGCCTCAGTCATAACTTTGGTTTGTTTGTTTAAAGTTGTTCTATTATTCTTTCCCTTTTGCCTTATGTGCTTGACTTTGTTGCCACCTTCTCCCCTGGCCAACTCATGGACGCCTATGGCTGCACCTTCCACTGAGATGCTGAGGCTTCTCAAGCTATTCTCCTGGCCCAGGGCAGAACATTGTACTCTTGGTTTGCCCACCCCTTGCTCTTCTCCCAGTCTTCCCCATATTGGTAATGAGGCCACATTCAACCACTTGACCAAGCAGAACACTAGACATCACCCTTGGTGCCTCTCCTGCCCTGCCTATCCCAGTCACCTCCTCCCTTAACCTAGATCGTGTCCTTCCTTTCCTGTTTCTTCCATTTTTGATCTGGTTCCTGCTGTATCAACTCTCCCCATGACCACTTCTTTCCCCAAATTGTTGTTCAGTCACTCCGTTGTGTCTGACTCTTTGCAACCCCATGGACTGCAGCATGCCAGGCTTCCCTGTCCTTCACTGTCTCCTGGAGTTTGCTCAACTGATGTCCATTGAGTCGGTGATGCCATCCAATCCATCTCATCTTCTGTCATCCCCTTCTTCTCCTGCCTCTTAACCTACCTTCTTGACCACTGTACCAGGCTCTTAACTTACCTTCTTGCTTCTTCCTTAGCATCTCTTCTTTCAGTCTATCCTTCACACTGGAGCTCAGGGCAATGGTTCTCATCCTTGATGCAATTGAGATCATCTGGGGGTTTTGAACCCACTGATGCTGGGATTGCACACCCACCCCAGGGACTCTAATGTGATTGGTCTGGGGTGTGGCCCAGTATGGAAAGTTTTTAATGTTGTCATTGATTCTAATGTAAAGTCAAGTTTGAGGGCTGCTATGCTAAATTAATCTTTCTGAAACTACTTGCAGGGTAAAGTCTAAACTGTGTACCTGGCATTACCTAACCATTCCCAGCTAGGACACAGCCTCCCAATACCTTAACTTCAGATGACTACAGTCTATGGGCATGGATGAGACCTCCTCTCTCATAGAAGATGGAGAGAGGCAGAGAGGCTGATGCAGTGGTCCAGGTGTGAGATGATGGGCAAAAAATAAGGGCAGAGAGAAGAGAAGAGTGAGTTCCACTGACCCTTTTGTTCTGTCTCAAGCCCAGAGGCATCCTTAGTAAAAATGTTCCTGGAAACAAAATTGGATACCCTTTCTTCTAATTCCACTTCATCGTATATCCTTCCAGCAAGAGTGAGCTTGATTAAGCAAGCATAACACCTTAACTGTTCTCTTAGTGAAAAGGAGGTCAGGAAGGACAGCCTAATACCAGAGGGGGGGCCCTGGAAAACCACTGTGCATGCACATTAAGTCCCAAAGATGGTCCAAAACAGTTCTTTGTTTCCCTTTCAAGTAGCCTCCTGGCCTTCTAAATCTGCCTAAGTTAGACATCAAGGCTGTCTTCTTCTCTCTGCTTGCTCCTCTTTCCATCAAACAGTCCTCTTGGGTTTTTATGTTTATTTAACATCTTAGCTCTCCCACTCCCAGGGTTCTGCTCATTTTTCTCTTGGCTCTGAGTCACACTTAACCAATTGCATACATCTGGTTTCCCTTGACTGAGCTGATGGGAGGTGAGGTGTAGGGACTCTTGGAACCCAGGTCTGCATGACCACACAGTCCATGTTCTTCCCGCTGTACCAAGTGCCCTTTACTAACTTTAGTTTCCTGACAAATCAAGGCTTTACCAAGAGCAGTCTAATCTGAACAGCATGAGGTCATGAAGCAGATGTGACCTCAGGAGTGAACATTTCCAAAGCCTTGTATTTTCCAGATCAACGTCTTGCAGTGAGGGGTCACAGTTCTCATGGGATTTCTTAGAGGAGCATTTTTTTAGTCAGCACATGAGGGAGCAGAAAGTTCAGGGTTAGGAGCCAGTGAAACAGCAAGTGTCCTGAATAACAGGCCAGGTCAGCTTGAGAAAGTCACCCTCTTTGAGCCTCATTTTTCTTGTCAATAACCAAGGATAATAGATTGGGTTTTGTTCAGTTTACTGTGAAGATCCTATGAAAGAATGTCTGGGAAAGTGCTTTTTAAACTGTGCAGAACTCTGAATGCATAAGGCCTTGCTGTTCTATCTGCAGATGTGAACAGTTGATGCCTGCAGTGAATCGTGAGATGGAGGCATTAATTTCAAATGCCAAAATTGACCAGGCATGGGCTTCGTCAAATAGTTCATATGGTTTTCTAACAAGGGATCATAATTTGTCTTGGGACATCCAAGAACGCTTGTAAAACAGTACTGTACAGGATGTAACATATTGAAGATCAAGATATATGGGCATGATACCCAGATTTACAACATACTGGCTGTTTTGCAATTTGAAAATCTAAAACCAGATTTTGGAAAGCAGTGTTCCTCTTCCAGCCAAGCAGTGCAGCCGAAGACAGAATTCAAGGGAGAAAGTCCAATGGGTGCTTCGAGAGTCCAGTCTGGGTTGGTAAACCCAAATGTCCACAGAGTGAGGCAGGAAGGGTGAGGTAGTGGTGGGATGGACTGGGCTTCTAAAGGATCATTACGGTGGGTAACAGCTACTCAATACCCACCCACTGTGGCCATGTAGGAATTGGGCTCCATGCACTAGACTTTCAGATTTTTCAGGAGAAGCTAGAAATATAGGTTTTTGTTTGTGCATGTATGTGAAATTTCCATTTTTAAATGCTGGCAGCGGAACAAATTTGAAACATGGGTGGGCCAAAGCAAACAGATGTGCTGACTGGATTTGGCCCTTGGGCCACCCACCACTAACTTCTAATCTGGGCCAACTGGCCACCCTTTAGAACTACCTGGGGGAAGGTTTCAGAAATTTCAATGCTCAGGCCTTATCCTGAACGAATTAAAATGGCATTTCTGAGTATATAAATGAAAACTGGCCAGGTGACTCCAGTGTTCAGCCAAGTTTAATAACCAGTGCCTACGAGCCTTGCTACTTAAAATGTAATCCTTGCCTTAAAAGCTATAGGACTGATAAAAGAAACTGAAGTAGATATAAATAAATGGAAAGACATCTCCTGTTCATGGATGAAAATAATTAATGTTGTTAAAATGTCCGTACTACCCAAATCTATAGATTAGACTCAGTCCCTATCAAAATTCCAATGATATTTGTTTTCACAGAAGTAGAATAAACAACCCCCAAATTAGTGTGGAAGTACAAAAGACCCTGAATAGCCAAAGCATTCTGGAGAAAGGAGAATAAAGCTGGAAGCATCATACTTTCTGATTTCAAACTACACCATAAAGCTATAGGAATCAAAATACTGAGACTTCTCTGGTCCCAGTAGTTAAGAGTCCATCTGCCAAAGCAGGGGACACAGGTTTGATCCCTGATCCGGGAACCCAGATCCCACGTGCCACAGGGCAACTAAATGCATGCACCGCAGCTGCCGAGCCTGAGCTCAAGAGCCCATGAGCTGCAGCCCCTGAAGCCTGCATGCCCTGGAGCCTGCGCTCTACAAGAGAAGCCGCTGCAATGAGAAGCTCATGCGCTGCAACTACAGAGTATCCCTTGCTCGCTGCAACTAGAGGAAGCCTGCCCACAGCAAGGAAGGCCCGTGCACTGCATCAGAGACCCAGAACTGCCGTAAGTAAATAAATAAATACTGTGGTTTATAAAATACTATGGAGCTGCCTTAAAAATACACACACAGACCAGTGGAACAGAATCAAGAGCCCAGAAATAAACCCACACATATACAGTCAACTGTGCTCAACAAGGGAGCCAAGAGTACTCAACGAAGATAGTCTCTTCAATGGATAATATTGGAAATGCTGTATATCCACATGGACAATGAAACTAGACCCCTATCTTACATCATTTACAAGTCTTAACTCAAAATGGGTTCAAGACTTAAATATAAGACCTGAAACCATAAAACTCGCAAAAGAAAGCATATGGCAAAAGTTCCTTGACGTGGGTCTTGGCAATAAATTTCTGGGTGTGACACCAAAAGCCAAAGCAACAAAAGCACAAACACACAACTGGGACTACATCAAACAGCAAAAACCTGTCAACAAAATGGAAAGGCGATCCAAGGAATGAGACAATGTACTTACAAACAGAACATCTTATAAGGGTTAATACCCAAAACTTATACAGAACTCATTTAATTGAATAGCAGAAAAATCAAATAATCTGATTTTAAAATGGGAAAAGGACCTGAATAGATACTTTTTTTCCAAAGAAGATACACAAATGGCTAACAGTTACATTCTCCACATCACTAATCATCAGGGAAATGCAAATCAAAACCACAGGTTTGCAAAACAGGTGTGAGGTGAGAGCTCACCTCACACCTGTTACAGTGGCTCTGATCAAAAAGACAAGAGATAACAGATGTGGGGGAAAGAAAACCTTTGTGCACTGTTGGTGGGAATGTAAATTGATATAGCCACAATGAAACAGTATGGAGGTTCTTCAAAGAATTAGAACCACCATATGATTCAGAGATCCCACTTCTGGGTATTGATCCAAAATAAATGAAATCACAATCTCAAAGAGAGATATCTGCACCTCCATGTTTGTGACATCATTATTTATAATAGCCAAGAATTGGAAATAACCTAAATGTTCATTAATGGATGGATGGATGGATATAGAAACTAGGAAAATGCACACACTCACACATATATAAACAAAATAGAATAGAACATTCAGTTCAGTTCAGTTCAGTCGCTCAGTACTGTCCAACTCTTTGCGACCCCATGAATCACAGCACGCCAGGCCTCCCTGTCCATCACCAACTCCCGGAGTTCACTCAGACTCACATCTATCAAGTCAGTGATGCCATCCAGCCATCTCATCCTCTGTCGTCCCCTTCTCCTCCTGCCCCCAATCCCTCCCAGCATCAGAGTGTTTTCCAATGAGTCAACTCTTCGCATGAGGTGGCCAAAGTACTGCAGTTTCAGCTTTAGCATCAGTCCTTCCAAAGAAATCCCAGGGTTGATCTCCTTCAGGTTTATTACTCAGCCACAAAAAGGAAAAGCTTACAGTTTGCAACAATGTGCACTTCAAGGGCATTATGCTAAGTGAAATAAGTCAGACAGGGAAAGAAAAATACTGTATGATCCCATTTATATATGGAATCTTAATAAATAACTCAAACTCATAGAGACAAAAAACAGATGGGTGGTTTCCAGAGACAGCGGGTGGGAGGTGGGGATGAAATTGGTAAAGGTGATCAAAAGGTACAGACTTCCAATTATAACATGAATAAGTTTCAAGAGGGTCTAATGTGGCTATAGTTAACAATACTGTATTGTATACTTGAACATTTCTCTAATTTGTTTATTTTTATTTGAAGGATCATTGCTTTACAGTATTGTGTTGGTGTCTGCTCATCAACATGAATCAACCGTGAGCATACATATGTCCCCTCCCTCTTGAACCTTCCTCCCACCTCCCACCCCATCCCAGAAAATTTCTACTAGAGAGTAGACCTTCAAAGTTCACACTTAAAAGTCAAAAGGTACCTATGCGAGGTGATGGATGTGTTAACTAATCTTATTATGGTAATCATTTCCCAGTATAGACATACATCAAATCATCACAGCAAGAGGGAGAGGGCTAAGATAGCATAATGTAAGTGAAATAAGTCAGGCAGAGAAAGACAAGCATCGTACGGTTTCACTTCTGTGTGGGTCTAAAGAACGAAATAGATGAACAAACACAACAAAACAGAAACGGACTCATAGATACAGAGAATAAACAGGCGGTCACCAAAGGGGAGGGGAGTGGGTGTGAGGGAAACAGGTGAGGGAGACGAAGAGGTAGAAACTTCTAGCCGTGAAATAAATGAGTCACGGGAATGAGATGCACAGCATGGGGAATACTGTCAATAATACTGTAATAAGTTTGTGTGATGATAGATGGTAACTAGATTTATCATGGTGACATTTTTTAATGTATAGAAATATCAGATCATTAGGTTGTACACCTGGAACTAACATTCAATTATACAACAATAAAAAATTTTGAATAAATAAAAATTAAAAATAATCACATCAAAATTTTAAATGTGCTTGACTAAACTCATCCTTGTGGTGCACACGTGGCTGGAAATACCACAAAAACTACATCATGTCTTCCGCTGGGAAGCTGCTGACTCCAACCTGCCTGCACTGCATGGTAGCTCCTGGTAACTTTCTCTGCCACCTGGAAGGCTGCTCCTTTACGCTTAGCTTCTGACAAGTTTCTTTGCCACCAGTAGGCTGCATAATCCTGTAACAGCCATGTGCTCTCCAAAAATGTTTGAATCTCTGCCTTGAAAGGGGAGTGAGGGGTGTTGGGGAGGAGGGGCCTTCCCAGGTGGCGCTAGTGGTGAAGAACCTACCTGCCAAAGCCGGAGATGTAGCAGACTCAGGTTTGATCCCTGGGTTGGGAAGATCCCCTGGAGGAGGAAAGGCAACCCACTCCAGTATTCCTGCCTGGGAAATCCCATGGAAAGAGGAGCCTGGCAGGTTATTGTCCATAGAGTTGAAAAGACATGACTGAGGTGACCTAGCATGCACGTGTGCACTTGAAGAAGGAAGGGCTGGTGGGAAGAAGAGTTCTTCTGAGTTCTGGATTCATTCCTTGTCCACTCTCTCTTGCAGCTTTAAAGGTAGCAACTTCTCTCTGTGTTTGCTGCTTCTGTAGTCTTTAGAGTTGTATTTTATCCTTCTTAATAATTATATTTTGCTAGCTAAGATCCTTTATAATTATATAGATATCCAGAGCAGTCAAATCCATAGAGACAGAAAGTAGAATAGTGACGGCCAGGGGCTGGAAGGGGAGAAGAAAGGGGAGTGATTGATTAATGGGTAGGTTTCTATTTGGGAAGATGAAAACGTTCTGGAGTTGGATGCTGGTGATGGTGACACAGCGGTGTGAATGTACTTGGTGCCACTGCACTGGATACTTAAAGTCCACATCAAATTATGTAAGTCACCACAATTTTGAAAAAAGTTCTTTCTGTTAAATTTGCAAATTATAGCCATAGTTGGTCTTCTGGTTGGAACTTGGCTGATATACCAGGCTACCGCAGAAGCCTCTTCAATGGCCTCTCCTCCTTCTGGCCTCTCACATGAATATATCTTTCACTCTGCAACACAGTCCATGTCCTGGGCTTCCCTGGTGGTCCAGTGGTTAAGAATCCACCTTGCAACGCAGGGGACACCAGTTCAATCCCTGGTCTGAGAAATTCCCACATGCAGCCGAGCAGCTAAACCCGTGCGCCACAGCCACTGAGCCCGCGCGCCACGGCTACAGAGCTCGTGCACCACAACCCAGGATAGCCCATGTGCAGCAACAAAGGCCTGGTGAAGCTATAAGCAAATAAGTAAGAGTCCATGTCCTTTTGTGGACCTCTGGCCTACCAGTCTCCCACTCCAAACCCTCCACTTTCCTTCCCTCTGCTGAGTGAGTGAGGCTCTAACCGTTGAACCAGGCATTCAAGGCCTCAGCAGTCTAACGCCATCTTTCCTTGCAAACCTCAGTTCTTGGTACTCCCTATCACTTCCTCTTATTTACGCAGCCAGATAATACCACCTGCTCTCCTCTCTGCTCACCCTGGCCTTTGCTTTGACTTTTCTGCACTTGCTGAGAGGAAACAGCTTTATCAGCTATGGCCAAGGTCACAAAAAGAGACCCTGGATATGATGTGCCTTCTATAATCTTGACCTACACTGCTGATAGTCTTGCTAACAGAATTAAACCCAATCCCTTGTCTGGATCAGGAAATACAAAGGATTTCATGAAAAACATGAAGTACTACACCAAGAGGATGCAATCAGCAAAACTCTGTGGAAATTCGATGGATCAGAAAGCTTGGGTTCGCCACCTGACGTGTGTGTGTTAGTCGCTCAGTCGTGTCTGACTCTTTTCGACCCCATGGACTGTAGCCGGCCAGGCTTCGTTGTCCATGGAGTTTTCCAGGCAACAGTACTGGAGTGGGTTGCCATTTCCTTTTTAAGTTGTAATAAAATGAAGGAGATGGAGGAGAAACATAAAGATGGAGAAACATTCAAGAGACGCATCTCACTTATTAAATGGTTCAGCTAAACTAAATTTGGGGATGCATGTGTGGTGGTAAAGCACTATTCTAAAAAATACCTGGGAGTGATATAAACAACGCACAGGTTTTTTTATGGGGAGAGGAAGGGGATTGCAACCAAGTTCTTTTTTATTGACCCAGACAGGGTTTCTTCTTCTTTTTTTATAATTAATTAGACAGTAACTTGATTTACGTGGTTCCCCGAATCTGTGCTTTACGTTGTGATGTGTGCCCAGTCATTTGGTTGTGGCTGACTCTTTGCCACCCCATGGACTGTAGCCCACCAGGCTCCTCTGTCCATGGGATTCTCCAGGCAAGAATACTGGAGTGGCTTGCCATTTCCTCCTCCAGG
>SJYX01010891.1:0-24141 GCA_006410675.1 Oreotragus oreotragus | reverse complement strand
GCACACCAGGCCTCCCTGTCCATCACCAACTCCCGGAGTTTACCCAAACTTATGTTCATTGAGTTGGTGATGCCATCCAACAATCTCATCCTCTGTCGTCCCCTTCTTCTCCTGCCTTCAATCTTTCCCACATCAGGGTCTTTTCAAATGAGTCATCTCTTTGCATCAGGTGGCCAGAAGTATTGGAGTTTCAGCTTCAACATCAGTCCTTCCAGTGAACACTCAGGACTGATCTTTAGGATGGACTGGCTGGATCCTTGCAGTTCTAGGGACTCTCAAGAGTCTTCTCTCTAGCACCACAGTTCAAAAGCATCAGTTCTTTGGCACTCAGCTTTCTTTATACATGAAAAAAATGTATACATCCATACATGACTCTGGAAAAACCATAGCCTTGACTAGACAGACCTTTGTTGACAAAGTAATGTCTCTGCTTTTTAATATACTGTCTAGGCTTCAAATATGCTCCGTCTAGGTCATAACTTTCCTCCCAATGAGTAAGCGTCTTTTAATTTCATGGCTGCAGTCACCATCTATAGTGATTTTGGAGCCCCCCAAAAATAAGTCTGCCACTGTTTCCACTGTTTCCGCAACTATTTACCATGAAGTGATGGGACCAGATGCCATGATCTTAGTTTTCTGAATGTCGAGCTTTAAGCCAACTTTTTCACTCTCTTCTTTCACTTTCATCAAGAGGCTTTTTAGTTCCTCTTCACTTTCCGCCGTAAGGGTGGTGTCATCTGCATATCTGAGATTATTGATATTTCTCCCGGCAATCTTGATTCCAGCTTGTGCTTCATCCAGCCCAGCATTTCTCATGATGTACTCTGCATAGAAGTTAAGTAAGCAGGGTGACAATATACAGCCTTGACGTACTCCTTTTCCTGTTTGGAACCAGTCTGTTGTTCCATGTCCAGTTCTAACTGTTGCTTCCTGACCTGCATACAGATTTCTCAGAGGCAGGTCAGGTGGTCTGGTACTCCCATCTCTTTCAGACCCAGAAATTCCACTTCTGGGTATACACCTGAAAGAACTGAAAACATATATATTTAAAGTGAATAACTAACAAAGTCCTACTGTATAGCGCAGGGAACCCTACTCAATGTTACGTGATAGCCTGGATGGAAGAGGAGTTTTGCGGAGAATGGATACATGTGTATGTATGATTGAGTCCGTTTGCTCTCCATCTGAAACTGTCACAACATTGTTACTTGACTATATTCCAATACAAAATAAAAAGTTACAAAAAGGAATTGGAAACAGAGACTCGAACAGATATTTATACCAACGTTCATAGCAGTAGTGACCAGGTGGCAAGGACAAAAATGTTCATGGTCAATGAATGAATCAACAAAATGTAGTCTGTCCATACAATACAATGTCATTAAACCTCAATAAGTGGTGAAATTCTGGTGCGTGCTACAGCGTGGCAGGACCTTGAAGACATTTTGCTAAATAAAATACGCAAGACATACTATACGATTTCACTTATATGAGATACTTCAGATCGTCAAATTTGTAGAGCTAGAAAGGACAATAGTAAGTACCCGGGAATGCAGGGAGGAAGTCAGGAGGAGTTATTGCTTAATAAGTACTGAGTGTGGGAAGCTGAGAAGATGAAAAAGTTTGGTGATAGACAGATGGCCAGTTGCACAGCAATGCGGATGTACTTAATGTCACCGAACTGTACACTTAAAAGTGGTAAAACGGCAAATTTCACATTAAATATATTTCATTACACAGAGAGAGAGAAAGAAAGAAAAAAAAAAAGACATGAAAAAAAAGAAGAGGGGCATTACCCAGGGCAGAGAAATCCACTGTGTGGCCATCCCAGAAGGCCCTGGGCTTTCATCTGCTGCTGTTCAGCCTTCAGCCTCCTTTTAATGGACGGGGTCATGGGAACAAAGTTTTACAGCAGGCATTAAAGCTGGTTCCATGCCGCTCCGGACCAAATGTCATCATAAGTTCAGAGAGAGTAAAGGCATCATAAGCTTTAGTCAAGTTGAGTGCAGCTCTTTGTTCTTGCTTTGGAGGCTGTCGGGAAGGTAGGAATTCACATTTAACTTGACAGGTATATGCTGTGCTCCTTTTCCTTAAAAGGTTGTGCTTTCCTCCTTTGCTTTTTTCCCACCTCTCCTTAGGGGTTAGCCATATGTTAAATCCACGTGCCTGTGTTAATGCAAAGGCAGAGCGGCATATGGTGGCATGACCACTGCACAGGGGTGAGCAAGGCCCGCTGAGTTGGGAGGGACATGAGAACCAAGGCCCTTGGGTGGCTTTGAGGGATGGGGTGATTTGCAGAGGCCTGTTGTATGGCTCTGTGCGATGGGGGCATGTGAGCTGAGACAGCCACGTGTCGAAGAGGGATGGGATGTGACTGCTGAAGTGGTGGGGAGGTGGTAGTGCATGTTTATGAGCACTCCAATCCAGAAATTCTCACACCAACCCTGGGAGGTGGGTGTGACAATAACTAACCCCATAAGTCAGATAAGAAAGTGAGGCTTAGAGAGGAAGGAACTCATGCAAGTTGCTGCAGTGGAGCTGGGACCAGAACCATGCCTTGTTGGTCCAGGTCTAAGGTACTTAGTACCTGTCCTCAGACACGATAGCAATTGAGGGTCCCAAGCAGCTTATTGGTCCTCTCTGATACATTACATTGTTATTGCCAGTATAATCCCACTCCTTGATTTGGGTAGGACCTGTGATCTGTTTCCAACCAATCGAATATGGTAAAGGTGATGAGACAGCATCCTGTGATTACATTATGTTATATGGCAAAGGTGTGAGGTTTTGGCGATGTAATTAAGGTCCCTAATCAGTTGACTTTGAGTGAAGTAAAGAGAAGAATGCCTTGGGTGGGCCTGACCCAGGCACTCCAGGCAGTAAAGCCTTTCCCAATATCAATCTCTCACTCTCTTTCTTTGTTTCTCTCCCTCTCCTTCTCTTTTCCTATTGCTGGCTTTGAAGAAGCAGGTTGCTGTGAATTCTGTAGTCATAAGGAAGTGGATGCCGCTAACCACCCGAGGGATCTTAGAAACAGATCCTCCCTTAGTCTAGCCATTAGATAAGAGTGCAAGTAAGACAACACCTTGATTTTCGCCTGTGAGACCTTGAAAAAATTAGACTTGAAAAGAAGTTCCGTGCCTGGACTCCTGACCTAGAGAAACCATGAAATAATATGGGTGTTATTTTAAGCTGCTACATATGTGATAATTTGTTATGGGGCAATAGAAAGGTGGTGTCAGAACCCAGGTATTTCTTATCCAGTTCAGCTCCCCTTAATTTTATATAAAGCTGTGAAGTCCTCAGAGGATTTTGGCACATAGGATTTCTTCCAGTCTTCACGAAAACCCTGCAATGTATATATTTAAAATATACTCATGTCACAAGTGAGGAAACTAAGACCTGGGCTCAGAGAGTAGTTCTTTTAAACACATTTATTAATCATGTTCTCCCTAACGGGTACTATCCTAGGTACCAATGACTTATCAATGAAAAGAACAAACAAAAGGAGCTTAGTATACGTAGTGATGCTTAGAGCAGAGATTAAATGATATATCTAGAGATTAAAAGACCCATTCATGGTATCTGGGTGAGCAAGGGGAAGAGTGAAAATTAGAACCTAGTCTGTCTAGCTTCAAAGTCTATGCTTTTTGCACTATAAAAATATTTCACTTTGATTCACTGCTCTGGTATAAAAACTTTTTAAAATGTGTATACACACATGTATTTTCCCTGATTCAATACCTTACTATTTGGGATGAAGTCACTATACACAGCCCACACTTAAGGAATGGGAGTTATGTTCCCCCTCCTGTAGTGTGGAGCATCTACGAAATTTATTTGGAATTCTTTTGCACAGGATATTTGTCCCTTCTCTCCTATTTGTTTATTCAGTCACTTATGTATATCAGTATGGATTCAGACATTTATTTCAGACTTTATGGGGGCTATTCTCTAGCTGCATTGCTCAGACTTCTCATTATGGTGGTTTCTCTTACGTGTGGGGCAGAGGCTCTAGGGAGCCCAAGCTTCCGTAGCTGTGGAGCATGGACTCAACTGCTCCTCAGCATGTCTGGGATCTTCCCAGCCCAGATCTTCTAGACCAAGTATTGAACCCTTGTCCCTGAATTGGCAGGTGAATTCTTAACCAATGGACCAGCAGGGAAATCCCCACTGCTACTGTATTTCTTGCTCAGATTGTGCCAGCTTTGCCTGTGGGAGCTCTTTCAGTTGTCTCTTCCTATGTCCCCTTGACACTCCCATCAAGGTGGTAGTGGTGGTGGTGATGTTATTTGAGCACTTCCTTACTTTCTGGCACTACATGATATCCAGGCTCATCTGGTATAGCTTTGCCCCAGCCCTATAAACATTTGTCCAAGGAGGTCTGATTCCTATTCTTGGAGCATGGCATTCAAAACCAAGATCTGGGTCCTAGGCGTACTACTTGCTTCCTGGAAGCTTACTTTGTATTTTCAAATTGAAAATATCTGGTCCAGTTTCAATGATCATGATTAAGACTGCCATATTTCCTGGATAGGCTGATTCTAAAAGTTAAAAAAGTCAAACAGCAAAAGAATGAATTTGGACCCCGGCCTCACACCATATATAAAAATTAACCCAGAATGAACCAAAGACCTAATTATAAGAGCTAAAATTTAAAATACTTAGAAGAGAGCATAGATACAAATCTTTGTGACCTTGGATTAAGTGATAACTTCTTAGATATGACATGAAGAGCAGAAACAACCAGAGGAAAAAATAAGTTGGACTTCATCAAAATTTAAAGCTTCTTTACTTCAAAGGACACTATCAAGAAAGTGAAAAGAGGACACACAGAATGGGACAAAATGTGTATAGATTATGTATCTAGTAAGAGACTATTATCCAGAATATATAAATAACTCTTACAACTCAGTGGTAAAAGATAATTTTTAAATGAATGGAGTCAGATAGACATTACTCCAAACAAGACAGGCATTTAAAATTTTGATAGATGCTATTAAAGGAGGCTGGAGCTTCCTCTGACTGTACTCCCTTCAGCAATCTGTATGTTTGCCCAATTGGGGGTGTTACCAAACAATTAGTCCACAGCAATCTCAAAGTATCTCATTGTGATTTTAATTCACATTTCTCTCATGTGTAAAGGTGAGCATTTTTTCATATATTTCTAAGCACATTTTCTTTTTCTTTAAGTTTTCTGTCCAAGTTTTTTGCATAGTTTTCTATTGGATTGTTGGTCTATTTCTTATTAAATTTTAGGAAAGCTTACATTATGTATATTACTAAAATTAGCCTTTTGTTGATTTATGTGTCCAAATAATTTTTCCAATAAAACAATTTCAATTCTTTTAAATTTGTTATGGTACTTTTTGCCATGCAGAGGAAAAAGATTAGTTTTCATATAGTTGAATCTATGAACCCCAATTTTTAAAAAAATGATTTTTGGTTTTGTGAACTTATACCTTCCCAACTCTAAGATTTAGCCCCCCAAAATTATCTCATATTTTATTCTATAACATTTGCATTTTTTTGTTCTGCTTAACTTTTAAATTAATCATTTCTTACACTCTTTGCAAGAAATACAACATCACATTTTTCCAACCTCTATGTAATGAGACCTGGAGGAGGATGTGGCAACCCACTCCAGTTTTCTTGCCTGGAGTGTCCCATGGATGGAGGAGCCTGGAAGGCTACAGTCCATGGGGTCGCAGAGAGTAGGACACAACTGAGCTACTAAATAACAAAACATCACAGACTAAGTCAGTAGACATCTGACCAAGAGTCAGATGTTTACTGCCCTCTGAAGACATCCAGCAGAACGTAAACTGTCAGTTGGCAGGGGCACCCAGGAAGAAATGCAGACATCAGATGATGGATCTCCTTTCCTGTTCTACAGTGCTGGAACTTTCCATATATCCACCTATCCACCCATCCCATCCACCCATCCATCCACCTATCCACTCATCCATCGACCCATCTATCAAGCCACCTACCCATCTATCCATCCACCTATCCATTATCTATCCATTCATCACCCTTTTCCCTGGCCATCTACCAGCCATTCAATGAGAGGAATGATTCAGGCACTGAACTGAGTGCTAAGGACACAGGGGTGAATCAGAGCCAGTTTGGGCCCTCAGTGTAGTCAAAGTGAAAGTGAAGTCGCTCTGTCGTGTCTGACTCTTTGTGACCCTGTGGACTGTAGCCCACCAGGCTCCTCCGTCCATGGGATTCTCCAGGCAAGAATAGTGAAGTGGGCTGCCAATTCTTTCTCCAGGGGATCTTCCCTACCCAGGGATTGAACCCAGGTCTCCCGCATTGCAGGCAGATGCTTTAACCTCTGAGCTACCAGGGAAGCCCAGTGTGGTTAGGGTCAATGTAAATACAAGTGGGGTGGCAAGAGATATTGGTATTGGGCCTTCCTACCATGTTCTTTCCTCACAGACGTGAATGAAAGGAAGTTTGCAGCAGGGGTTTCTGACTGGGTATCAGAAAGCTTCTCAGAGGAAATGGCTCCTAAGAGTCTATTGGGGGAGTCATGAGAATCAGCCAGTGAAGGTGGAAAGGGTCAGGGGTGGGGAGGAAAAAGAGAGGATATTCCAAACAGAAGAACTGCAGTGGCAAAGGCCTGGAATCCAGGGAAAGTGAGCTCATGGGAGGAACAGCAAATGTTCCAGAATGGCTACAGCAGAGGGTGTGAAGGACAAGGATGTGTTAGGCCTTGGAGGCCCCAGGCAGGGTTCTTTTCCAAGGCCCCACCCTCACACCATATCATGCATATTAAAATTCACCCACATTGCATATTAAATATGAGTTACATGTAGCTATAGGGCCAACTGCAAAGACAGTTGATACAAGGTTACATTGAGATATTTAATTACACATGTATTAAACTTGGCAGCTTTCTTGTTTTATCATTTTTGGAGAATGTACCTATATATATATATATAAAGGCTCTGGAAGTAAATCTTTCTGTAGCTGCATCCGCAATACCTAAGTGATAAAGCCGTCCTGGAGAGTGGATCGCTGTGGAAGTGAGTTTGCGGGTGTGGGGAGCTTCCATCCCCATAGGTCATGGGCATCCTGGGGGAGCTTCACACCAGAAGCCTTGGGTGGCCTAGGACATCAGTGGGGAAGTCTGGAGGCAGGAAGCCCAGAGAGAAGGCCCACGCTGGGCCTGAGATGTGGGAGTAGAAAGAACAGGCCACCTCTCCCGGAGCTGGCATGTGTTTGCCGGCTCGACGCTTTTCTCTTGTTTCTGCAGCCCGAACCTGGGTCCAATCCTTGGGCAGCCCCCTCTACCCCAAGGCTGAATGCTTGACAGCAAAGGAAAGGGAGCCCTGCTTCCTCCAGAGGGCATCACAGGACTGCTTTTCGGGGGTGGGGGCCGCCGTGGAGCGGCTGTGCAAACACGCGGTGGGGTTGACCGCAGCAGTTGGGCTGGGCTGGACGCCAGCACCTGGGGAGGTCCCTGGAAGGAGCTGGCCGTCCAGGAGAGAAGGTGCTTGGCCTTCCAGAACAGGGATTAAGACTTAAGTTTGACTGAAATAAAGACCCCTGGGCATCCAGAGCCGGGCTGCTTCCAGCACCTGCGTGAAAAACACAGATTAATCAGATGCCTTATCTCACCTAAGAGGAAACTCAGGCCAGGGAGTGGTGGGGCTTGTCCAGGACCCCAGAGGGTTTCAGAGGCAGGTCAGGATTGTGGGGGCAGCTCTGTCCTGGCACTGGCCCTCCCTTCATTGTGGGGCTCAGTGCACTGCAGTGTTCAGAGACCCTGCCACCATAATACCAGATATTGAGCACTTGCTATATGCCAGACACTTTGCTAAGCACTTTACGTGTATCTTCTTTCATCCTTACAATGCCCCCCGGAAGCTGGGTAATATCAGCCCTATTTTCCCCACAAGAAAACAAATGCCTTGGAGATGAAGGCCATCCCTTGCCGGAAGTTACACAGCTGTGCTTAACTGACCCGGGGCCCCTAAAGGTGTCTCTGACTTACTCCCAGTACTTTGTTTTAAATTTGCGAGGAAAACAGCAATGCCTCCCTAACACTTTCTAAGAATGTGTCATTGTATTTGATGAAGTAACTTTCTAGAGCTGCAAAATGAATTGGCATACTAGTCACATTTTCAATAAGGATGCTTTTGTTAGTTGACCCCTAGCCAGGAAGTCAAATTAACCAGGACACCTTCAGTTGGTTAATGGAGACTGCAGTACCAGCAAAGTGGCTTTGCAGTGCAGGACACAGGGAAAGGCCCTTAGCAGAGCCCTAAATCCAAACGCCCAAACCCTCACGCTTGGGCAGGAAGGACCCTTAGAGATCAGCACTTAGGGGTCCCTGGGGCTCTGAGAGAGACAGTGACCCAACCAGGAGCACAGAGCTGAGGAGCAAAACCCAGACTAGTACAAAAGCCTGAACTCTTAACCCTGAAGCTCAATGGCAAACCAACAAAGGAAAACACTGTGACAGTGATGCAAATTCAAATTTGCTTTTCCATTTCCCAGGACAAGTAAGCAGAAAAGGTGAAACAAAGGAGCCATGAGAATGTCCGTTTAAGGCACACAGACTAGAATTTTGGCTTTGGCCATCTTGAAGGCAAACAAAGGCACTTGAAGGATATTCCCCTCAGAGGAGCCTCTCAACATTCACTCAACAAATATTTATTGTGGGCACCGAGGAGACCACAGTGACCAGGATGTTCAAGGTCTCAGATCTCAAGGAGCTTATGTTGGAAGGATGAGGAGAAACTGGGTTGGTTTTTTTTGGCTTTTTTTTTTTTAGAGGGATGTTGGGAGGGGGGACAGTAAACACTGCATGAAAAGAGTGTAAAGGGCTATGAAGACAATACAACTGAATAATATGATGAAAGGAAGATGGAGGGGGACGGTTTAGCAGTCAAGCAAGACAACTTTGAACTGAGATCTGAATACAGAGAAAGAGGAATGTCCTGCTGGAAGCAAAGCATTCTAGTCAGAGAGAAGAGCAAGAACAAGCTTGGAAATGTTGGCATGTTGGGTGTAACAACAGAAATACAACATGAACCATGAGTGTAATTTTCAATTTTCTAGTAGCCACATTTTTTAATGGAAAAAATATATAAATATTATATAAATATGTAATATTTATATATTATAAATATATAATTTAAATATATTTAGCTCAGTATACAAACTTTTTTTTTTTTTTTGGTGGGGGACGTGGGTGGGGTGCTTCCCTGGTGGCTCAGACCTTAAAGAATCCATCTATAATGTGGAGACCTGGGTTCCACGCCTGGGTTGGGAAGATTCTCTGGGCATGGCAACCTACTCCAGTATTCTGGCCCGGAGAATTCCATGGCCAAAGGAGCCTGGCAGGCTACAGTCCACGGAGTCACAAAGAGTCCAACACGACTGAGCGACTTTCACTTTTCAGAATTGTTTTTAGTAGTAAAATAATTGCTTTTTCATACTGATTCTCTGAAAACTGATGAATTAGGAGTACATTTCAAGTACTCGACAGCCACGGCCTCCTCGTGGCTAGTACTGGGCAGGTCAGTAGTCGGTGATGGGTTTTAATGATTCTAAATATCTCACACAGATACTAAGAATCCCGGCAGAAGCCCGCTTAGGCTCTTCGGAGCTGCGGCCTGCCAGGGCGGGAGGCTGCACACAGAGGGGAAAGCTTCCGGCTCTCCTCTCTCTCCGGGAGACGTCTTCCTTCCCTGGAGTCTCGCTCTGGAGAAGCCACCGTCTGCACACGTGGGAAAGCGGCGTGGCTGGCCCTGGGTCTGAAGCCACCTCTCGGGCCCTTCTGCCAGGCCTCGTTCCAGACATCCGTGTCCGCCCACGTGAGACAGGGCCTCTCCGCCAGCAACTCTGCCACGCCCCTTGGACTTGGTTTTGGTTTTCGGGTGCAGACAGGTCTACATTCCTCCGAAGAGGCCAACTCCGGCATCATCAAAGCTGGTGAAATCAACAACAATCAGCCTGGACCTCGGCCTGCAGTGCCTGAGGCCGCCACGGGGGGCGCAAGCAGCAGCTGAGGCAGGTGCTGGCTGCCCCCCAGCCCCTCGGCAGCCTCTCCGGCCCCACTTCTGTTATCCCAGGCGGGCTAGCTCGACTCAGGCCCCACCTCCCAGCAGCACGATGTTCCCTCCACCGGCCTCGCCCAGCACGGCTATGTCCCCGGCGGTTGCTAGGTTCCTTCATTTTCTAGGCCCTGGGCCTCTGCCAAAATGGCGGCAAAGGTGCCAGCTGTGAACCAGCCAGAAACACAGGAAGAAGCGTGGATGTGCCTCAGGAGGCCCTTCTGCTTGGTGTGGTGTTAGGTGGAGACGAACAACGGTGCGTCCGAAGTCTGCACGGTATGATCTGGAGCCAGGAACAAAAAAGATTCCACTGTTCGGATGTTTTCACCCCGGAGGCTGAAATAACAGCAGAGGCCTGACTACCCACGTGGTGTCTGTGGCCAGAACAGGACCCACATAATAATGGCTTAGATCAGGGAAGAGCCTTTCCCATCCCATGGGGGCAGTATCGTCATCCAGGCAACAACATCACTCTACAAACTGACGTAGGTCCACAACAGAGGCCTTGCGTCTGCCCTCGCCACATTTCCATGTACTCTGCAGGCATCCCCTGCCCCTGGTGTGGTCATACCCTGACTGTTGGCAAGTGCTGGACTCTGAAGGGACCTAGAGTTGGCCTATCCCTAGAAGACCAAGAGATTAGCCCAGCTGGCTCAATCAACTCTTGGTTCACCCTCCCACAACCATTAAAAAAAAAGATATATTGGTTTATTTTTGGCTGTACTGGGTGGTCATTGCTACACCCGGATGAGCAGTTGTAGAGAGGAGGGGCTACTCTTAGGCTCGGCGGGGCGGGGGCGGGCTTCTCATTGTGGTGACCTCTCTTGTTGCCAAGCAGGGACTCTTGAGTGGGTGGGCTTCACAGACTTAATTACCCAACACCATGCAGGATTCTCCCTGACTGGGGATCGAACCCATGTCCTCTGCATTGGCGAGTGAATTCTTAACCACTGACCACCAGGGAAGTCCCTCCCTCAATCATTTATCAGCAAAAGAAAGCTGTTTGGGGTTTCCAGTGGGAGAGTTAGGGTTAGGGTTACGGTTAGTGGTCGTGTTCATCTTTCTAGAAAAATGTAGGTCCCACGTGACCATGCTTTTGCAAGAAAGCACCCAACTTTAGGAATAGCTTACCTCCGACAGCCCTAAATGATGGCACAGGCCAGATGACTGGAGGAGGTACAAGCTGACATTTTTAAGCTGAAGGTGAGATCAAAGGAGTCCTTTTCTGGAGAGATTTTAGTTAGGAGGCTATGAAGAAAGCAAGTCTTGGTCTGGGAGGAGCACCTTGAGGAAGTGGGTCATGAACAGGAAAGTCAAAGAAGACAGTTTGGAGGAGCACCTTGAGGAAGTGGGTCATGAACAGGAAAGTCAAAGAAGACAGTTTGGAAGGAGCTGAGGGAAAATGCAGGATTTGGAAAAGGGAAGAAGTGAAGAGCTGCGTTTTGTTAAGTATCCAGCTCCTCCAGTGGTATCTGTTCCGCCTCTCAAAAGGATCTGCCTGTTCTTTGAGTGTATGTAGTCCTTGAGGTCACCTTCTGAGACAGGTTCTAATCCATAATCTCCATTCCAAATCCCAGAATGCTTAGAAAATGCAAAAACACTTTTGTAACTTCTTTAGTGGTCAAATTCTAACTTGAAATATGAGTCCTTATCCCACTCAGTGTGACTATTTAGACTTTTGCTGCAAAAACAGTAAAGTGTTTGATTTGGGAATATTGTTGCCGACTCCCGTGGGATGTTACGTAATACTCAGTAGGTAGGCTTGTTACCTTTCTAAAATCTGAAACAGGCTGAGCTCTGAGGCACAGCTGGCCTGGAGGGTTTTAGGTAAGAGATGGTGATGCTAGATTAGAAGCAAAGTGTGTTAGGCCACAGAGGTGCCAAGTGACAGATGGAGAATTTCAGCTCTGGTCCAGTTTCAGGTAAGAGATTATGCTTCCATGAGGCTAAGCAAAGGCTCAGTCTGAATGGCAGGGAAATGGCCTGACTGGAAAGAAGATTGCATGGATCATTCATGGTCCACAGATGCAAAAAGCGACTAGCTGACAATGAAGCAAGGGGCACAGCTGTACTCTGGAGGGACTTTGGGATTTCTAGAAGGCCAACCTAGGATTTGGGCAGTGCTAGATGCTTTAGGACAGCAGGTCTGAATCCAGAGAGCCACAGCTCATTTGCAAAATCACTCTTTTTCTCTCTGTATTAGCTTCCTCTGTAATGTGAAGATGATAATAATATTTGCCTCCTAGATTTGGTGTAACTATTAAATGAGATGGTTGAAAGCAATTAGCATGGTGCCTGGAGCTTACTAAACATTCAATAAATGTTATCTGTGACTAATATTCTCAAAATGGAGTGTACACACCTCTCAGAGAGTTCCAAATCTCATTGTGGATTTGAGAATATCCTTAGATTACCAATTTTGTTTGTTTCCTAATAGTTTAAATCATTACTTTTTCCCCATGTAAACTATGTCAGAGTGAGTATACTCAACAGCATATTCACCGAACAGTATATTCAACTGAACTGCACACTTTGAAACGGTTATGATGGTAAGTTTTATGTGTATTTTACCACAATTAAGCATTAAAAGAAAACTAACCTGCCACAAGTATATGAGGAAATAGAAGGCACAAGTGTGTGAATGAAATATAGGAGTGACTTTCTGGCTATGTGTGGGGTGAAGTGGGGAGATAGGGACTGAATGTCTGGGAGGGAGAGGCAAAGTTCATGAATCATAGGTTGATGAGAATTAGAAACCCTTGTCGTTCCATGCTCCTGAACTTGGGCCAGGTTATAGAGTCTGATGTGCTCTGTAAATGTAGGCAAATCTAAGTTCTACAGTGAAGATCCTCAGAATATGAAGGTTCGAAGCCACATTCATCACATGTTTCGGGCCCTGTGCTGGGCACGGGGGCAGACACAGGCTTCACTGTGACCAGGTCCCCAGTTTCAAGGCTTTCCTGGCTAATGCAGGACATGAATGTGAAGAGAGAACACTTGCAGCCACTGGATGTGACCAGCAGTGCTGGAAGGTGTGTTCAGAGTTCAAGCAACACTTTGAAGAGCTTTGGAGAAGGAAGCATTCTCTTTGTAAAGGGCGGCAGGGAGTTGGAAGAACATTCTTAAAAAGCAATAACTACACTTCCCTGGTGGTCCAATGGTTGAGAATCCAGCCTGCCAATTGAACACAGGTTCAATCCCTGGTCCTGGAAGATTCCTCATGCTGTGGAGTAACTAAGCCTATCTGCTACAACTACTGAAGCCCGTGCACCTGTGTTCAGCAACAAAAGAAGCCACTACAGTGAGAAGCCTGCACACCACAATGAAGAGTAGCCCCCATTCTCTGAAACTAGAGACAGCCTGTGCACGGCAACAAAGACCCAGTTCAGCCAAACAACAACAACACATGAGCTTGGAAAGCATGTTTCCACTAGTCATTTGTGCATGCTAAGTTGCTTCAGGCATGTCTGATTCTTTGCAACCATATGGACTGTAGCCCGCCAGGCTCCTCTGTCCATGGGATTCTTTAAGCAAGAATACTGGAGTGGGTTGCCATGCCCTCCTGCAAAAGATCTTTTTGACCCAGGGATTGAACCTGTGTCTCTTGTGTCTCCTGCATTGGCAGGTGGGTTCTTTACCCCTTGTGCCACCTGGGAAGCCCAGGTAAAGTATGTTTTCACTAGTTAGCGGTTCTCAAACTGAAGCATGCATCAGAATCCCCAAGAGGACTTGCTGAAACCTACATTGCTGGTCCCCATGCTCTGATTCAGTAGATCTGGGGTGGGGCCCAAGGATTTGCATCTCTGACAAGATCCTTGATGATGTGGTTGTCCCTGAGGTCCAAGGACCACACTTTGAGAACCACGAGGCTAGATCAAGAGGAGTGGACCAGGAGGCAGGGGAAGTTTGTGCAAAGACATGGGGAGGGGGGTGAAAAAGCAACAATTGTTTAGAGAGCGATGAGCAAATTTGTGAGACTTGAGCATGGTGGGTTGCCGGGTGCAGCTGATGGTGGACTTGTGTCCAAGCTTCAGAGTGGGGGGGGGGGGGGGGGGGGGGGCGGGAGAGCGAATAGAGGCAGAGGGACTAGTCAGGAGGGTGGCACAGCGAGCCTGTCAGATCCCATTAGCCTTGGTCTTCTTGGCCCCCAGAGTCCAAAGTGTAAATAATCATAAACCTAGACAAGCAGCAGTTGATATAGAAACAGCAGCATGGATGACCACTCATCAGTAGTAGGCCCCAGACCCAGCCTTTTAGTTGCATCATCTCATCAGATCCTCCTAGCACCCCATGTTCAGATGCTGAAATGGGAGCTCAGGAAAGTTCAGGAACCCACCCAGGGTTAGGACAGCGCTGGAGTCAAATGCAGGAGTGAAGCACATTCTCCCTCCCACTCCACATTTCCATGCGTCTGGACTCCTCAGGGGCTTGGCGCGTTCCTCCGGGGGCTTTGTGTCTGTGTGTGCTGGAATGGCTCAGTGTGTGGTGTGGTTTGTGCTGGATGCTGTAATGTGTTGCCCCTCTCCCCTCCCACCTGTCTCGAGGTAAAGGGTTTCCGTGGATGTCTTCATGGCGATGGAGAGAGCCAGGGAGAAAAGATTTTGCTGGGCATTCTATTCCCCCTCAATCCTAATCAGGTGCTGGGGGAGAAGGGTGTCACCCTGCCTGTCAACTCCACAGACATAACTTGGAATAATTCTCAGATACTCCCAGGTCAGTGGGAGAGAGCATAAAGCCCACTCTGCCAAGACCCCAGGGATGGTGAGAACAGTGAGGAGGGTTCATTGGCAGGTAGAAAGTCCTTTTTTTCTTTCCCTTATGAACTCAAACAACTCAATGAGGAAGCAGGCAAAGAGAGAGATGTAGAAGAATGAAAGAAAGGATGGCAGAGAAGGAAGGACTTGTGGACTTGGAATGAGGAAAGCTGAACTCCGAAATCTTAGCTGGCTGTTGACTCTGGGCAAGTCCCTTCCCCTCTCTGGGCTTCCATTTCTTCAACCAGGACAATTGGGTAGATAGATGAAATGATCCCTAAGCTCCCTTCCCGCTTTGACATTCTATGCTTTTCCTCTACAAACCACCTGAGTGTGACTTTTCCAGGAAAATATCAAACATTTCAAAGGGCAAGCTGTTCTGTTTGCCAGACATCCTTTGTCACTGTTCAGCTGGTCTTGTCTACATTCATGTCCAGGGGATTTTCTATGATGTATAGATTTTCTTATTTCTCCATCAATATTTCCTTGTTTGCATTGGTTGACTGTTGCAGAAACAGGGCACTGTTTTTCTAAGCAAATATGCAGTCCCATGCCAACAGGAATATCCTGTTTACAAGAGCCTCCTTTTACAAGGTACCAGCTGTTTGAAAACATTTGTGTATTGCCACATCAGAATAATCTCCTGATAAGCAACTTTTTTTTTTTCCAAGTAACATAATTTTCTTGAATGTGATCATTACAGTGCTATAGATCCTCCTTATACAAGAAATATCCTATGTAATGATCATGATAACCTGTTGCTTCCTCTCCTATATTAGTTTGCCTGAGCTGCCATGTAAAATGGGTTTCCCAGGTGGTAAAGAACCCACCTGCCAATGCAGGAGACATGGGGTTAATCCCTGATCTGGGAAGTTCCCACATGCCGCAGAGCAACTAAGCCCGTGCGCCACAACTATTGAGCCTGTGCTCTGGAGCCCGTGAGCCACAACTACTGAAGCTGTAGCACCCTAGAGCCCAGTTCCCCAATAAGGGAAGCCACCTCAATGAGAATCCTGGACGCTGCGACTTGAGAGCAGCCCCCTGCGCTTCAAAACTAGAGAAAAACCCGCGCAAAACCCACACACCCGCACAGCAACGAAGACCCAGCACAGCCATAAATAAATACATAAAATGATACATTTTATGTGTATTTTATCATGATTTAAAATAACATACATACAATAAAATCCTTGCCTCTTAGGGCAGAGTTGAAAGAACACTGAATCCTGTTAACAAGTGCTTGGGGCTACCTGTGTAAATGGGTCAGAGAAACACAGGGCAGAATGGTCTGAAGGTTTCTGGTAACTCGTTTACCACTTTAAAACCTAAAGTTTAATCTTTTCATTGACAGGATGGTCCTCATTCCTACCTCATTTCAGGGAGCTTTATGACTCACCAGACAGATGGTGAAATTGAAAAACATGTTTACAGTTTAGGTTTATTACTTCATAAAACTGAGGATTTTTAGGTGAGAGAAAGACAGAGAGAGGCAATAGTTCCTAGCAAGGAGATTCCCCCTGAATGAACTATCTCAATCATTTTTAAACGCCTCCTTTTGCCTCAGCTATACCAGGAAAGTACCAGATGCAAAAATGGCCAGGCTTTTGCATCTGAAAGTTTTTATCATCAGAGAGAGAAAAACAGAGATTCAGACACAAATCAAAGTGATTTGGCCAAATATCCAACAGGTGATATTAATATTTGTTTCTGGGCTCGCATCCCCAAACTGCAATTAGGAGCTTGGGCTTCTTGTTAGAGTTCACATCTTAACTGACCATATACCTTGGACAAGCTGTATAATCACTCTGTGTCTTGGTGTCCTTATCTGTGAATTGGGAACAGGGACTTTCCTGACGCTCCAGTGGTTAAGACTCTGCGCTTCCACTGAAAGGAGCATAGGGTCAATCCCTGGTCGGGGAACTAAGATCCCGCACGCCGTATGGTGTGACCAATAAATAAATAAATAAAAATAGTGACTCCTTCATAGGGGTGTGATTGTTAACAATGGTTAGAAATTACTTCACATTTTCGATGTGCCAGGCATTGTGCTAAGTCTTTTATATACATTGACTCATTTAATCCTCAAGCCCACAATGATCTCATTCCAAAGCGTATGATCCTAACCACAGCCATTGTATTAATTTCGGAATGACTGTTCATCATGTAAGCCTGGCACCAGTAAACATGCAGGAGTGGTAGCATTTCCCTTCTGCTTTAGGGATGCGGATCTGAGGACCACATAGATGAAAAAAATATTTTAAAATCACAAGGCCAGGAGACAGCAGCGCTGGAGCTTAGCACTGACTATTTCCTCCTCAGGTCCAAACTATGCAGAGGAGACTGGTCATCAGCCTGAGAGGTGGAGCTCTGAGCTGGACTTCAAAGAGAAGAGAGGAGATGGAAGAAGGGAAGATAGGCATTCCAGGTTTGATCTAAGTCCTAAAGACAGAAAGTAATGGCAAGTCATTGTTCTGGAAATGGAGCACAGAGGGATGGACTTCATAGGGGCTATAGGGGCAAGACTTGAGAGTATTCTGGGCCAAGTCGGAACCTTACAACTGAGCAATCCACTTCTTGGTATATATACCCTAGATGAAGCCTACTTGTGTACACCAGAAAATTTCCACACAGTGTTCATAGCAGTGTTGGAAATAAGGGTCAACAACTGGAAACAAGCATAATGTCCACTCACAAGTGAATGAATAACAATGATCATATATTAACACAAGGGACATGAATGAGTTGCTGTTCTGTTGCTCAGTCGTGTCCAACTATTTGCGACCCCATGGACTGCAGCACGCCAGGCTTCCCTGTCCTTTACCAAATCCATGCCCATTGAGTTTGCCATCCAACCATCCAACCATCTCATCCTCTGTTGCCCCCTTCTCCTCCTGCCTTCAATCTTCCCCAGCAGCAGGGTCTTTTCCAATGAGTCAGTTCTTTGCATCAGGTGGCCAAAGTATTGGAGTCTCAGCTTCAGCATNAATCCATGCCCATTGAGTTTGCCATCCAACCATCCAACCATCTCATCCTCTGTTGCCCCCTTCTCCTCCTGCCTTCAATCTTCCCCAGCAGCAGGGTCTTTTCCAATGAGTCAGTTCTTTGCATCAGGTGGCCAAAGTATTGGAGTCTCAGCTTCAGCATCAGTCCTTCCAATAAATATTCAGGATTGATTTCCCTTAGGATTGACAGGTTTGATCTCCTTGCAGCCCAAGGGACTCTCAAGAGCCTTCACCAACACCACAGTTCAAAGGCATCAATCCTTTAGCTCTTAACCTTCTTTATGGTCCAACTGTCACATCCATATATGACTACTGGAGTAAAGAAAGCATGCTGTGTAAAATTTGATGGAGTACGACATCTTCTCATGAAGAGCTAACCAAAGAAAACAAAATAAACTAAGTAATAGACTATTTCTTTTTCATTTGAAGTGAAGACATTAAAAAAACAAAGAGAATAAGAAATATAAAGTTCAGTAGAAAGGCCATGAGAGGTCTGCTGGTCTGCGAGAGGGCACTAGGAAAGGCTCACCCAGGCGAATACAGCAGCAGTAGAAATGCTCTGTTCTTGACTTGGGTATTCATTTTCAAGCTGTATTTCATAATTTACATATATGGTAGATACATCTTTTGTATGCATTATATATTTTCTCCAAATGCTAATCATAATTTTAATGAGAACATACAGAGGTGCCTAACAGAAATGCTCAAATAAATGAGATCTAAATTAGAGTCACACATAACTCTTGAGATGCAGGGTTTAAGGTATGTGGATTTCTATAAATATGGAATAGTCTTCTAATCTTTCATTCAACAACAGTATTCTGAGTCCCTACATTGTGCCAGGCATTTGGAGATACAGAGTAACTGGTTCTTGGTCCAGAGCTGCTCAGAGAGCGTGAACTGTAGGAACTCACAGTCCTAGAATCAGGCCCTGGCTCTCCTGTGGCTCTGCTGATGGCCCCAAGGATGAGCTTCAGAGGAGGTCACAGCTGGTGGGGACACAGCTGGTCCCATAATGGGCCTGGATGGCCTCCTAGGTGCAGGTCTCCCTGGCGGCTCCCAGCCCAGGCAGAGGCCATCCCAGCATCAGGCATCATCACGGTCTGCCTTCCTGACTCTTCGCTGCATACAGGCGCTCACCCTCGTCCGACCCCCAGGCCCAGCCTAGCACCTGGCAGGCAGTGTTTGCTGGCTGTTGGACTGTGCTCATGTTGACCCTGCATTTGCTGGTAGCTTAGATCATTGTGCAGAACACTGCTCCACCCGGGGTGATGCTGGAAGGCACCAGACGTAGCTCTAGCCTTAAGATGAGTGCATGATTTAGCTGTGACTTTCACTGCCAAGCCTTCCCAGGTGGCGAACTAATAAAGAATCCGGCTGCCAATGCAGGAGATGCAAGAGACGCAGGTTTGATCCCTGGGTTGGGAAGATCCCCTGGAGTAGGCAAAGGCTACCCACTTCAGTATTTTTGTCTGGAAAATTCCATGGACAGAGAAGCCTCTCGGGCTACCATCCATGGGATTGCAAATAGCTGGACATGATTGAGCAATGGAGCACAGTACAATTGCTCACTGTTAATCTGTTGTTCTCCCCCAAACACTTAGGCACTTCAAAATGCCTCTGGAAAATAAAAGACATTCTGTATTTTTTGTGAATCTTGTAAAAGATGATTAGTAAGGTAGTATTTCATTTCTTTCATCTTAAAATAATCTCTTCCTCATCTGCCTTGTAGGGAGATCTGGCACCCGAGGATTGGTGGACTTTATCTGGGAATTCTGGTGGTTCCCCAGGTTCAGTGAATCCACTGCCATCGCTGGGCACAGAGTGGCTTATTCACAGCAGGTCCTCCCTGCTAGAAGAGATGCTCACTGAGGGCAGAGACCCATCCTGTGTCTCCCTGTTGCCAGGGCCTGGCTCACAAGAGCTGCTCAAGCAAGTGCCGTTGACTATCTGTAGGGAAGAATCTCTTTCTGGATCTTGATCATGTGTCTTTCCTCTCAGACTTTCCCCTCCCAAGCTGTAGGATCCTAGTCATCCTTTGTGAGCTACTGGCTGTATGCTGGATCTCAGAGAGAACTCAAAGCCGCCTTCGGTAATCAGGGTGTGTGCGTGTGTGCACGCGTGTAGGTACAGATTCAGGAACATGCAATCCGGTTCTTCTAGTTGCACAGCATCATACTGAAAACCCCAGAGCGCTGGCTGTCCTCATTTACGAGTTTAAAAATAACAACCCTTTCCATTCATTCAAAAGCCTTCTATTCCAAAGTACTTCTGCAGCTGTTCACTCGGCGAAACTCCCAGTCACCTTGGGAGGTGGGTTTTACTCTCCTCTCCCACTTTACAGATGGGGACACTGAAGCTCAGAGAGGAAAACTGATTTGGCCAAACGCAATAGATCTGGGCCTCCCAGCACAGAGTTCAGAGACTTCCAGGCCCATAGTGATGGCCTGGGCTCCAGAGCTGCATGGTGGCGGTGCCCGTGCAGGGTGGATGTGGAGCTGAAGTCGAATTGCTCTCAAGTCCTGGCTTGTTACTAAAGTTTTGTTTTGGTCTGGAGCTCATTTCTCAGGACAGGCTAAACCCCAGACAGGAGCCTCACGGTAAAAAGAAGTGCTTTGTGCCCGCGGTTCAACGACTCCGACTCTTAGAGCCTCCGCTCCAGCCCGCGCCGCGCCAGGCAGTTTCAGTCCAGAGTTCGCCGAGCTGGGTGTCCCACCTCCTGGAACTCACAGAGGAAATGCTTGACCCAGCTTAGACTTGAGGAGTTGGTCGGGGTGAGAGAAGCTTCTGCAGGAATGAAAGCCTGAGCTGCGTTTTCAAGGAGGGGTCAGCTTCTGCTGGGCAAGGGATGCCGAGGAAGAGCAGACAGGGGGCCCTGCTGGGGAGAGGGGAGGGTCAGGCAGGAAAAAGGCACGAAGACAGAGACAGGGCAAAAACATATTTCAGGTCAGTGTACATCACTTTCATGAATGCTAAGTGCCTGACTGCCACCTATACAGTATTTAGATCATACTTTAATTGGCTATTTCTTTGAATGCATTTGTTTTAAAGGGGTACACCACACTGACAAATGAATGAATAAAGAAGGTGTGGCATATACACACACACCACATACACACACAGTGGAATATTACTCAGTCGTAAAAAAGAATGAGTCTTCTTAATCTGTCCTAATAAAGAACTGTCCTGTATTTTTCCAGAATGTAAAAAAAAAAAAAAAAAATGAGTCTTGCCATTTGGAGCAACACAGATGGACCTGGAGAGTATCGTGCTAAGTGAAATAAGTCAAACAGAGAAAGAGAAACACTGTATGTTTTCACTTATATGTGGAACCTAAAAAACAAAACCCAAATGAAACAGACTCACGAACACAGAAAATCAGCTACTGGTTTATCTGGGGATGGGAGGTGGGCTGGGTGGGGTGAATGGTGGGGGATGGATGGAGTAGGTGAAGGGGATTGAGACATACAAATTATCAGATATAAAATAAGTAAGTCACAGGGATGTCATATACAGCACAGGGTATATAGTCAATGATATTATAATAACTTTATGTGGTGTATTGAGTCACCATGTTGCACACTTGAAACTAATATAATATTGTAAGTCAAGTATGTATGTGTGCTACGTTGCTTCAGTTGTGTCCGACTCTCTGCAACCCTATGGACTGTAACCTGCCAGGCTCTTCCATCCATGGGACTCTCTGGGCAAGAATACTGGAATGGGTTGCCATGCCCTCCTTCAGGGGCTATTCCCCACCAAGGGACAGAACTCGTGTCTCCCACAGTGGTTCTTTACCAGGCAGGTTCCTTACCACTAGCGCCACCTGGAAAGCCCAAGTCACCATACCTCAATTTAAAAATGTAAACAATTAAAAAAAAAGGATACACACTACTGTGGGGTTGCTTTTTAGGTTCTTTTTTTCTAATACATATTAAAATGAAAATCTAGTGTTCACGTGAAAAATGGTCATTCTTTTATCCCCCTGAACTCATCTGGCAGAATGAGCACCTGCCACATTTGGCAAACGTGAACAAAGGCTTGGCCCTGACAACGTGGGGTGTGGAGGACACCCTGAAAGAGTGAGCCCAGGGCGGGAGGACCGTGATATGAGATCGGAGGGCTGAATGGGGCCTGGATGTGAGCGGGCTTGTATGCTTGGCCAAGGAGCAGGACTGATTCTCAGAGTCAGGAATGAGCAACCACTGAAAGTCTGTGCTATGAGCAACTCACAAAACAGGGGGAAGCCATCACCCCCTTTTTGCCACTCACCTTCTTCTTTGAAAGTCTAATTTTAAAGGGTTCCCACAAACCCCAATTATCAGGACGTTCTGAGATAGATCTTTAAACACAGAATGAACCTTAGTGTCTGAAAACCATTTGGGGCAAGTCCTATGACCTCTCATCGGGGCTTCCCTGGAGGCTCAGATGGTAAAGAATCTGCCTGCAGTGCAAGAGACCCGGGTTCCATCCCTGGGTCGGAAAGATCCCCTGGAGAAGGAAATGGCAACCCACTCCAGTATTCTTGCCTGAAGAATTCCATGGACAAAGGAGGTTGGCAAGCAACAGTCCATGGCGCCGAAAGAGTCAGACATGACTGAGCGACTAACACTTCCACTTTCACTATAACCTCTCATAGCCTNCTGGGTCGGAAAGATCCCCTGGAGAAGGAAATGGCAACCCACTCCAGTATTCTTGCCTGAAGAATTCCATGGACAAAGGAGGTTGGCAAGCAACAGTCCATGGCGCCGAAAGAGTCAGACATGACTGAGCGACTAACACTTCCACTTTCACTATAACCTCTCATAGCCTCAAGCATTCTGTCTATACAATGGGCACATGCCAAGGTGCCCAGGCAGGCCCCAGAGGTTGCAGATCACAGTCCTCTTGCCCGTCTCCCTCTAGATCAGGTTTCTCAACCTTGGCCCTGTTGACACTTTGGACCCAATAATTCTTTGCTATGAGGAGCTGTGAAATGTTCACCCTTCCTAGTCTCTTCTCACTAGCTGCTGGTAGCCTCTTCTCAGTTATGAAAACAGCAACAGAAATCTCCAGACACTTCCAAATATCCCCTGGAGTAGGAGGATGTCACCCAGGTGACATCCTGGGTGTCAGGATGGTGGACAGGTCCTGATGGCCTCAGCACTGTTGGCTGAAGATGGAGCCTGGCGAGCAGGAGGCTTCCTGTTGATAAGCCCACACCTCCCAGGCGGGAAAGTCAAGTTTTTGCCATTGACTTTGTCACTGACAGAGTGACTCATGGATTTCCTACATCATATCTCCAGGGAAGGACACCCCAAGGGACAGATGCTCCCGGGTGTGAGCCCGGGTGTGACCCCCTGTGTGGATCTGTCCTCCTGGATCAGGCAGAGCACAGGAGGAGGAGAATAGACCACTGGGCTTAGAGCAAGTGTGAGAACAATTAGAATGTCGACCCAGCATGGCAGTGGACTGACACAAACTTCCCAGGTCCTAGAACCTCGACAACTTCTTCTTTGACTCGTAGGAATAATTTTAGTAATAGCATCACTTGAGCATCTACTGTATACTACTGCACACACAGCTAATCCTCACTATACTTTATCCTTATTTGATACACAAGGAAACTGAAGCTCCCTGGGACTGGGGAATTTACACAACAGTGGGGCTATAAAGTAGAAGGCAACAAGTAAAAAGTGCAGACAGCAGGCCTTAGCCTAAATCCATCTCCTTTCAGATCTCTTTTGTTATTCCTCCTGTGTTGGGCTACAGGGTCTCCTCCCTGGTTGATGCTGTGTGAAAAGATGGCACCTGTGAAATGGGGAAGGCTTTGAAGGATCACAGTCATTGACTCCTTGAGTGTTGCTTTGGGTACCAAAGCTTGACGCCTCCTGCATATAAACGGTAGAATGCTGCCTCTGATATTTTTAACTGTAAAATAAAGCTCAGCAACAGTGAACCACACAAACTTATAACTTAGTGAATTATTATAAAGCTGTGCATCTTTCAAAACTTCACCCGAGTCAAAAAGAAGTTGGCCAGGAACCCCCAGTTGCCTTCCACGTGCCTCATCCCATTCATCACCCCAGGCCTCCCTCCAAAGTAACCACTATTCTTGATTTCTAGAGTAGTTACTTCCAGGAATTTCCTGGAAGTCCAGTGGTTAGGACTCTGTGTTTTTGCTGCCAAGGGTCCTGGTCAGGGAACGAAAATCTCACAGGCTGGCCAAAAAATAAGAAAAACATGTTACGATCCATCCATGAGTTACTTCCTTGAATTTGTCATCCACTGAGGCATATCTAAGCATTATAGAAGTTCTTTCTTTTAAAAAAA